>JACWRQ010000055.1:7705-74462 GCA_014849955.1 Cryphonectria carpinicola | reverse complement strand
AATAATAATAATAATAATAATAATAATAATAATAATAATAATAATAATAATAATAATAATAATAATAATCCTCGAGCCCCATTTGGTCCCTAGATGCCCATCTACACAATGCCCCCCCCTCCCTCAAGAAAAGAACCCTACCCAAAACATATCTTTGTAGACAATTCGCCCAAGGCATAACAATATTGTTGTTGTTTTCTTTTTTTTTTTTTTGTATCGTCAGCTTTCCTCCAAAGGTCATCATCACTCATCGCGTATAATCAAAACCAGTCACACAAGTCCGCCGCCCTTACATAACCACACACTTCTTGTCTTTGGCGGACTTCCGAGCTTCCGCGTCAGAATAGTGGTACGGCCTCGTCGCACGCCCTCCGGCCGTCGTCATGGTGATGTCCGTCCACGCACTCTGGCTCATCATGTCAAATTCAGGCTCGCTGGGCCTGCGCTGCCTCGTCCTTCTGCTCTTGCTCCGACTGGGCCGCCAGCCCTTCTTCTTGGCGTCGGCGATATTCTTGGCAGCGCTGCGCTCTGCGCGGGAAGGGCGTCGGTTCAGAGGCGAGTTTCGGGTCGAGAAGTCGCTGGGTGCCGGCGGCTGGCTGAGGAAACTTGGGACGAAACGATGACCTTCCTCCTGTTGTCCATAATACATGCTCTCTAGTCTTTCGGCGGGCATTGGGATCCCTGGGCTTCGGCCGGGCCGTGGATGGCGAGGCACGGGAGCCACGATGGGAATTCCGGCGCGGTGATCCAGCGGCTGTCCCGTAGGCGCGTCGTACGCGCCCTGGATACCAGTTGGGGTGCTGATGATCAAAGGCTGGTCAGGCGCCTGGCGGTGGGCGTGATCCATCGTGTGGACGCCGCCGGCACGTGATGGTGATGAGGCCGCCATCGCCAGAGGCTGAGCATACGCCAGTTGTGGGTGTTGGTAAAATGTCTGGGCCGTCCCAGGTCGGCTTGACTGTTGCACGACAGACGAGGGTCGGGCTCTCTCGTCGCCCCGGCTCTGCGCCCGGCTCTGCGCTCGATTTTGGTTTCGGCTCTCACTTCGACTTGAGGCACGGATACGAGGAAGGTGGAAACCAGTTGATATGCGCCGGGCCAGCGAGGATTGCCTGCTACTCGCCCGGTCCTCGGCTGCAAGCTCCTGCGGAGGGGGCGGGGGTAGAGAACGGGAGGCTATGTCGCTCATCGTTGTGTGCGTCGCTGGCGCTGTCAAGGGATATCCTGTGGAGACTGTCGAGGGTGCGTGAGGAATAGGAGGTGGTATCGGCCACGTCTGAGAGTGCACAGCAGGTATTGGATACGAGGCACCGGCTGTGTGCGGATTCCATGTCGAGTCGGCTGGCAAATGTTCCACCGTGGCCTGTCTACCGTTGGAGGGATGGTAAGGAGGTTGCGCAGACCTGGCGGCAGTGGTCTGGACGCGCGGGACCAGGGGAATGGAGCGCTGCGTCCCCGTGTAAGGCGTGGTACTTGAAAGGGACGGTGATGGGTCTGACGCAGGGCCCACAGGTGTTTGCGATATATCGCTGCCGTCAGTATTCCGACTGTCTGCAGGCGCACTGTCCTGCGGGCGTGGGGTATCGGGAGGTGACACGTTGTAGATATCATCCTCTTCATAATGCGATGCCCTCGTCGTGGAGTACTCGGCCGGGATTTGTTGTTGAGTGGAGGGCATGGTTGGGTAGCTCGACAGGCGGTGATGTGCGGTGCTGGTGACCGGCGTCCTCACAGTGTGATCTGGCATGTATGTTTGGCGCCTCGAGGAGCGTTCTTGTGATCGTGCCGGCACACCTCCCACAAGTCCAGCCGAGGTGGAAGGTCGGTGTTCCTGAGGAATAGGCGGGACGGGCGGGATGGATAGGTTTCGAGGAACTAGTGGTACAGCAGGCACATCCTCATCTCGCGTGCCGTGAGGTTGTGCCGAGGCGACCACGGGCACCATTGAGTGGCGCAGAAACACTGGCGTCTCTCCAGGATCCTCCTTCTGGTAAGGTGGCGGTGGTGGCACCCAGTTATCTGCGTCACTCTCGTGAGGGTGCTCGTTCCGTCCGTCAGCCCGACGGTACTCAATAGGAGCTCCTGACGAGGTCGTCGGGTTGCGTTGTCTGTGATTTGCAGCCGCTGTTGCCGCCCGACGTAGAGTTGTGATGGACCGAGGACCGGTGTGCGAGTACGGCGCATCGAGGGCCTCCACTTCCTCAAGAACGGCATTTGTCTCGGTCTCTTCAGTCGCCGCAGGGGCGGGCCGTGGCCGCGTTGGGGCTGCACCCATCCGACGCGGTAAAAGTGGATCGTCGTCATCATCATCATCATTATCGTCGACGGAACGCGCGGGGGTCGGCCGTGCAGCCGTAGTCGCAGCCCTCATCATCGCACTTCGGTTTCCTCTCCTTTGTGCCACGGTACGCCTTCTGACGATGGCGACCTCGGTTTCCAGGTCACGACGCTCCTCCTCGAGGATTTCAGGCTCCTTCATGCCTACCTCGATCGTAATCTCATTGACACAGCCGTCGTTGAGCCCGTAGTCAAAGTCAACAAGCGTGAGCCTGCCGCCGTCCTCAAAGTCCATGCCATCATCGTCCATGCTGATCGGCTTGGCGGGTGTGGCCCCCTTTGCCGTGATGACCAGACGCTCTTTCAACGAGTGGTCTCCAAACGAGGCTACCCATTTCAGCGTAGACACGCCGCTGAGCTCTGCAGCCTTGAAGCCACCAACCAGAGTGTTCCGGTACCTATCACAAAGCAGCTGCCACTGGGGAACCCGGCTCTCTCCAGCTTCCTGCGTTCGAGGACGAGATCGCAGAGATGACCCGCTGACGCTACGGGCTACTCCTCCCGGGCCGCCGTTGACCTCGAGCGAATTGCTCGAGGTATCCGGGACGGCCTCGAGATCTTCTGGTATACCGTACAGCCACACTTCTTTGCCCTGGAAGCCGGCGGAGACCAGCTCACCGCTATAAGATGCCGAAGGGAGGGTACAGGGCACTAATTTTGAGGGGGTATTCGAGATTGGCCCAGTGAAATACGTAGTGCCGTTGCGCAAGTCGTCAATACGAACGGCACGGAACGTCTCGAAGCTGCGGTCATAGGTGAAGGTCCAAGACGCCTCATCGTGGCTCGACTCCTGCAGCAGGACGGCATGGCTGCAGTCGCGACTGGAGTTTGGGAACAGTATGGATGTCGTCCAGAGGGCACTGATGTCCTCGTTTGACATCTGGGCACCCGGGTCGTAGTAGGGCGCCGTAAGGATTACGGTACTCGGCTGTGCTGAGTGGAGGGTAGTGCCTAAAATCTGGGTACCGTCCAGAGAGAAGGCCAGAGCGTCGACACCATCACATTTCACAGACCTCCTCTCCGTCGCCAGGGCGCCTGGGTTGAGCGCCTGGACCTCGATACCGCCCTCGTACGCCGCGGCCAGCACGTTGCCGCATGGCGACAGAGCAATGGCCCGAGGGCTGTGGTCGAGGATGATGGACTGGGTACGCTTCGGAGGAGTCTGTGTGAGGTCGTAGAGGTCTACCTGCATCTCAGTCAGGAGGACGGCGAGCAAGGACCCATCGTCCATGATGCACGTCGCAACGGGCCGCCGGAGGATCTTCAGCTCTCTCTCCACGGAAATTGTGGGACGGCGGAGGTCGATGATGTGGATCCGGGACGAATTGTACGCAAGCAGGTAGTGGCCCTTTGGCGACGGGCTGAAGGACATGCCATCCCCGCCAGGGCACGAGGAAGAGCTGATCGAGTTGGACACGAGCTTGATCTCGGTATGGCTGGGACGCAGGTATGCGGCGAACAGGTTGCGCTTGACCTCGCGGGCGAAGAGCTTCCTCAGCTGCGGCAGGTTCTCCTGCTTCCCGTCCGGCTCCCTCTTGTGACTCGCCGCATAGGATGGACACTTCATCAGCTGGGTCGCGTAGAGATGGCCCTGCTGCGACGCGCTCCGCCATTTCGAATTGAGCAGGATCAAAGATGCGAAAGCGTCCGGGTCGGCAACTTCTAGGATTCTAATTCACCGCGGCAGTTTAGGTCAGTCACCTCGTTGGGGATCGCGTCATTCCAGATCATGACGAGAGAGAGAGAGAGAGAGAGAGAGAGAGAGAGAGAGAGAGACAGAGAGACAGAGGGGGAAGAAGAAAAGAAGAAAAAAAGAGAAAAAGAGGAGAAGAGGAGAAGAGGAGAAGAGGAGAAGAGGAGGAGGAAGAGGAAGAGGAAGAAGAAGAAAGAAAGGCGTCCTCACTGTTGGATGATCTCCTCAGGTAAGTTATGAAAGGCCACGGGTCCAAGTTCATCATCATCCAAATCGTCATCTTCAAACTCCGAGTCGCTCATCACAGGCGGTTTCTCAATCGAGGACCGCCTTGGGATGGTCTCGTCGACGGCGACGACAACCTCATTAGCGGAAACCTGCGACATGGCTAGGGAACAGACGGGTCGGCCGCGGGTTGGTCGCGGGGATGGCTAATCAGCAGAGAGTCTCTTTCGTAAAGGACCTCAATCCATTCTCGACGGTAAAGGCGTGGAGTTTCAGGATGCCATTTGCGTTGCCAGAGGATAAAAGATCAAAAAAAAAACTTTTTTACTAAAAAAGATGAATGTTCCGTTTTGTTTGCCTGCGTAAAGTAGATAGAGGACAGACTAGTGACAGTGCTTGCGCGGCGAACTGGGATGTGCACTGCCTTTCACCCGATGAGGGATGAACAGATAAAACGGCCGGGGGCGCGACAAGGAGGACTGAACAATGGAGGCAAAATAACAAGACAGGTAGGTATAGCCCCCCCCCCTCTTCCTCGTAGGATAAGTTGAAGCAGAAGTCTGTGACGCCTTCTAGGGAGAACCAAGCACTACTGCTGCTTCGTGCATAAGTGGTTGGTGGAGGAGGACGAGGATGAAAAAGGAACAACAGACTGCCGGCTGGCTGCCAACGCGATCAACAATTCCCATAGGATGATGGTACAGTGCAGGGTCTGGTCTGGTCTGGTCTGAAGTCTCTGCGTTCAGCAGGTGGTTGGCTGTTTGAGGTGTGTGTGTGTGTGTGTGTGTGTGTGTGTGTGTGTGTGTGTCGACAGAGGAAATGAGCGAGGCGCTGACATGCAGTTTACTTGGGGTGAGTTTGACTTGCTGAGGCGGAGCGGAGGCCCCAAAGGGCTGGGAGGGACGAGGGGTGTGTTAGGCGCTGTGGGGCCTGGGACCCTTCCACGCTTTCCACGCTTCTTCTACATAGTACTGCTGCTACTGTACATAGAATTATGTACCACCTTCGACCCTACCGCGCTTGCTTTAGCTTCCCGCCAGGCCCGCCAGGCCCACTAGATCCATTAGTGAGCCCCTACCTGTCCAATGAGAGCCATTACGACCTGCAGCAATACAGGGATGTTACGCAACCTGCAGGCAACTGCAACCTGTAGCTTCAGCTTGTCCACACCACAATTAGTTTGGAGAGGGGGGGGGGGTTCCGGGTACTTTTTTTTTTTTTGTGGTCTTTTTTCCCCTGCCCTTCTCGCATCCAGGCCGTAGAACTCTTCGGAGAGAAGGGTGATATGTCTCCCCTCGTCTTGTTGGACACAAGTGCCGATGGGGGTTTCAGCAGGTTCCAGCATCTAAAATCTGATACTCTCTCCCCCGAGATACAGAAATAGAGGGTCTGGCACATCTGCGCTGAACATCATGGCCGCGAGAGGTTACAGTTGAAATGTGTTTTTGGATGCCTGCGATATTGGAAGGAAGCAGGAGGATTTGCTGGACTCCACCCAAGCAGAGATCGGCGGCATCTGACATCTATACAACTGTGTAAGTCATGATCAGCACTTTGTGCTGTACTGTACTCTTCGCATGGGACAGACCACATGGCCAGCGCCTCCTTCTCAGGCACTTCGGAAATCCGAATGTCTCGCGTCCAAAGGGCCATCTACTTACTATAGGAGAGAGGGGCTGACCAACACAAGCCATATCAGCGGCGGGTCAGACTGCTAGCCTGACAAAGTGACACACCTATTGCTGAGTTACCAAGTGAGTGAGTGCTATTGTACGTTATGTATTTCCAGGTGACGCTAGCTTCCAGTAAGTTTCCACCCTCTTCCTAATTCCCGCCGTGCCGTCTGACAGCTCAGGTCATTTGACGTCTATATTTAGCATCCATCCATTTCCACTCCAATGCCCCCTCTTCACGACGGCCTCACTCTAACCAACATGACTATAGGGGACGACTTCTCTCTGGGCAAAAACCACAGGCGGCCAAATTCAGAGTACTGCTGTCCAATCTTCGAGTCCCACAAACCAAAAGATTTTCTTCCCCCCCGCCCAGGAAACCCCCGCCCTCTTGACCCCCCCCCCCCCCCTCTTCAAGCAGCACGAGGCTTTTCGAGGCTTGAATAGCCTCTGAGCAGTAGCCAGGGTTGCAATATGGGTCACTGTCAGATGGCCTCACAAGTTGCCTACTACCCGCATCGCAAGATCTCGCTCCTCCTTGGCCCCCAACCATGTTTGGCTTATGTACGCCAGCTAGCTGCTGATTTCTTTTGTCCGCAAAGAGCCTGGTATGGTGGTCAAGCTGATACTCGACGACATCAAACCTGGGATCTCTCCTATTGTCCCCTGTCAACAGGGCCTCGTAGACTTGGGCGCCTCCGGGCTAACCCGCATTGCCTCTCGGTAACGACTCCCGGCTTACGTCCGCTTGCGGCCACCAACGCCGATAATGTATATGCTCCTGTCTATCATTCGACGATTCGGTACTTAACAACACAAGTGAGGTGAAACCGAGGTCCTCAACAATTAATCATTCTTTGGGAACCTGCAGTCATCGGCCGTCCCGGTCTCCATTGTCAAATCGAGGATTGCAGCCCCTGTCCGTGTCGTGCCGGACCCACGCGGCAGCCCGCACCGAGTCGAGGTGGGCCAACGTCTCCGTTGCCCTGCACCGCAAACTCGGGCCGTTTCTGAGTGGCCCTGTCACCCAACACGCAAGATCATCCCCGTAAACACCGCAATGACCAGGGGGTTGCAACGACTCACCAAACTGGTAAACAGTATTCTCGAAGAAGAGGGCCAAGGACGAAGTTGGAGCTGCACTCAGGAGGGGGAAGGTGGGGGACAGAAACCCCGGCTCGAATCTGCCACTTTTCGGGGGCGCATGAGCCCAAGAACTGACCCGTTGAGACTAGAGAGAGAGAGGGGGGGGGGGGGGGGGAAAGAAGCAGATCATCCATTCATCCTTTTGGTAGCGAGGAGAGAGGGGCATGAAATCTTGGGTTCAACAGCTTCAGCCTTGTAGTGCTTACCTCCTCTCGTACAGGTGTGTTTCGATCTCGTTGCTGCTGCTGCTGAACCGCCCTTGGGTCCCCGGAGGCTGGGATCGTGAAACATGCAACCGCCAGCTCGGCGGGAGCACACCAACCAAGCAGCATCTCTTCAGCCAAAAGAACGTGCACCCCACATTTAGCCAACCCCCCCTTGTAGAGGGTTATACTTGGAGTTAAAGATGGGCAAACTGTAGGTTAAACCGATTTAGCTGTTGCTTAAATGCTTATGGATGAACTGTGCAGGCTGGTTCGTAATCGTAGTTGAAACAATGAGATCCTCGCTAAAGACAAGGGGTATACTTACTATGGGTCCAAAAGTCTACTGCAGATGACAATCTGTACTGTCAAGCCGGCCTGTGAGAAACCTATACGTCGAGTATGGGGTGGCAGGAGTCTTAACGTCCCTGAACCTGTATGAGGAAGAGTTCGAAACTCAGACGAGCACATCTGATGAAGCAGGCGAGGTGAAATTGAAGCTATGGAAATAATGCTCTCCACCTTTGTGAGAAAGAAGGAGACTATTCTGAAGACGACTCAAGTTCATACCAGGAGCGGGACTCTCCCTTCCCTAACCTGCACATTGAAAGGATTTCCAGAAACTACCGCGCATCTTCATCACTCTTGCCTCCTTCCTCTCCGTGAAAACCCGCCCCCCCCCCCCTCTCCTCCCCCCCTCTCATCTCATAATCGCGAGTTTGGAGACGAAAGGAACGAGAAGAGGATCAGTTTCTCTAACATCTCCCCCCTCCCAACAGACACACCTGCATACTTGATTGCATACAACAAGCATGCCCACCGAGACTGTTTCCGGTTGTCTTTCCCTGTTTTGCACTGCTCCAGATCTCAATCCTCAGATCCTCCTCGTTCGATCTGGAGGTATTGTCCATGATGCGCCAAGTATGCAAACTGAAAAGAAAAAGAAAAAAGTTTAGACAGAAGGAACCCTGTAAGTAATGTGTGGCATGAGATCTTGGATCGTTTGGAGCGTGAAGTGCCGCTGCGTCACGATTACTGGGAATGGTTGTTCTAGTATATTGATCCTTCTGCTACGATTCCCTGATACCAGATCGCTCTACGAGAGGTTATAGGGGTTCACACCTCAAGATCATGAGGCATGAGCTCCTCCCCAAAGCGGTATTCGGTCCGACAAGCGTTGTTGTGTCTTGTGCTATCTTTACTTTGTCTCTGAGAGGTCAAAGTTATCATAATATGTAATCTCAACCAGAGCACCCAAAATGTTCATCAGACTTTGCCTGTCGATGTATTAACACTAATAAAGAATGGCTATTATTTTAACGATTTGTTTATCGCAGTTGCAGGCTGTTCTTGTTGCACGGTTGTGGAGTGTCTCGACTGGGCGTCAGGGATACCAACAGCTTGTTTGATTTGGTGTATACCGGCGTACATAATTCAGTGGCATGCGAATAGATGTTTTGATATGGACCGATACACTGCTGTCCTGTGATCTGGGGGCTTCATTATAAGGCCCTGCTGCAGTACACGTGGCCTCTATCGGAACAACACCAGACTACACCGCCAGAAGAATCCCTCGCTTATGGGTCGTCAAAAGGAAAGGGAGGGGAAAAAAAAGAAGATAAAAGGAAATGCTGTACGGAGCAATGAATATTACCTAAGAAGTACTTAGGCAGTCGTCATAAGCATCGAACGTCGATGAGTAGCGATGGGTTGTCAAGTCACCCATTTGAAATCACACTATTTCCATAACACGGTCTTTGTGTGTTATATCTTTCTTTCTCCTTCTTCCTTCTTCTTTTTTCTCATACTTCATGACGGCCAGATTCAAGGCTCCGGTCTCCATACCCGGAAGGGGACCAACCTCACGCCTGCTGCCTCGTGGCCTAAACACCACCCTCTTACAAGGCTTGCGGGACCTGATTACTGTTCTAAAAAGTCACTGAAATGCCTGCTCATTGGTGGTTCTCAAATGTTAGGCGTTGGATGTGCGTGCATGCACTATTAGTCACTGGGGTTTGGTTGGTTTTGACTTTGATGATAAATGTGGTGTCAAGAAAGAGGGGGGGGGGTGTGACCTTCAAGAAAGCGGCTGGAACGCTGACTGATGGTGGCCAAGGCCAACTATTGAATTAGTAAGATGGAGAGATCGGAACGCGAATGCGAAATTTAGGTTTGAAGAATGATATCGCGTTCGGGACTCGTACCATTCAAAAGACCGACCACATTTTTGCCTAGAATGCTCGATGGAATTGCCAAGGAACTCATTATTAATACACAGCCTTTTACTATACTGTGGTATCAGACATAATTCATTGAATGTATAAGAAACCTCCAGTCAGTCAGAGAGAGAGTTGACATGTGAGTTTATATAGATAGCTTCGTGTGACCCCGCTCGTTGGATCGTCCTTCCCCTCAAGCCCCTCATCCCTCATACTTACCCCTCTCTTCCTCGCGCTTGTCAAGTATTATCGTGATCCACCGCCCCCACTCCCTTCCCCGCTGCTCAAATCAATCAAAAAAAAAAAAGAAAGAAAAAAGTACACACACAAAAATGGTCAAGCTCTCAGATATTCGAGACTTCAACAAGTCGCTCAAATCATCTACCCAGCCTGGTCTCACAGCCGTTGTGGCCGGCGGGACCAACGGCATCGGGCGCGGGTTCCTCACTGCCCTCGCCACCAACCTCAACGCCCCCAAGATCTACATCATCGGCCGCAAACAAGATGTCCTCGACGCCATCGTCCTGGACCTCCAGCGCATCAACGCGGACGGCCAGTACATCCCCATCCTGACGGGGGATCTCACCCTCCTCTCGGAGATGAAGAAGGCCGCCACGTCGATCCTGGCCCGGGAGAAAGCCGTCGACCTGCTGTTCATGTCGACGGGCTACCTGACCACGGGCGCGCGCGACGAGAGCAGCGAGGGCCTCGACAAGCTGACCTCGATCCGGCACTACGCGCGCGCCCTGCTGACCCTGGAGCTGCTCCCGCTGCTCAACGCCGCGCCCTCGCCGCGCGTCGTGTCCGTGCTGGCCGCGGGCAAGGAGGCCGGGATCTTCCCGGACGACCTGGCCCTCAGGGAGCCGGGCCACTACAACTTCACCAATGCGGCTGGCGCCGCGGCCACCTACGTCACGCTGTCGATGGAGCAGCTGCACAGGGAGAACCCCCGCGTCAGCTTCGTGCACGCGTTCCCGGGCCTGGTCCGCACCGGCATCTTCAGCACCGAGCACTTCGGGGGCGCGGTCAAGTTCCTGCTGAACAAGCTCCTCATCCCCACCATCGGGAGGCTCCTGTTTATGTCCGCGGAGGAGGCGGGCGAGAGGTTGTTGTTTGTCGCCTTTAGCCCCAGCTTTGGCGCCGGCGAGGGCGACGCAGCCGCACAGGAGGGCGTTACCCTGGCCCTGGGCTCGGATGGCAAGGTTGGCAGTGGCGCGTATACTGTGGACGAGAAGCAGGAGGCGATAAATAATGCCCAGGTGCTGGACGAATTGAGATCGGAGGGGTTAGATGCCAAGATTCTGGAGCACACACGCGAGGAGATCCACAGAGTGGTCAAGTAATTAATCAATTCACAACAACACGTTTCGATAAAGGCTTGGTTTTTTTTTTGTTTGGTTTTTTGGAATGGAGGGAGACCGAGGATACTCTATAATCATATTAATTAGTTTATGCAACGATGTCAAGAAGAATCAATCATGTCACCCAGGTCTAACGATCCAAAAGCACATTCCAGGTCTTCAGCCAGCTTGAGCGCGCATACTCACCTGCTCTGTGACGAAGTTACCTCGAGGTAACCGTTCCAAGCTCAATGAGAGTGTGTATATGGTGTAATTACTGTACCTGAGAAAGACCCCAACTATTCATATAGGTCATCGCAAGTCGTGTAGTCATTATGCAAAAATCTGTCTTTTGAACTCTTTGAAAATTCCAAGTCTAGGCCTCCTCTCTTGTTGCACAAACGATAGGTAGGTGGAGGTTGACCTACAGCGTCTGTTGTGCCAAAACAATTGGGCATTATAATGTTAAGATTTTGCTAGTATTATTATAACAAGTATTGGTCACGTGGCCTAATGGTAAGGCGTCAGATTTCGGTTATCAATGATCACCTCTGAAGATTGCAGGTTCGAATCCTGTCGTGATCGTTTTTTTTTTCTTTTCTTTTCTTTTATCGTTTATCTTATTCCTGTCGCTCATCGTAAGTAAGTAATGATGACTTCTATATATATATTTTTTTCTGGCAGTTTTCTGGTGTTGAACTCCTGAGTTGTTAATTCTCGTTGATTATTTTACCCTGCCCAATATGAGAACCAAAGCATGTGTGGCCTATCTCCTGCTTTTAATTACTACCTACTTGAGTACTTAGACTTTACTTAGATGGGAGGTAACTTTATGTATTTATTTAATTGACCCCTTCTCTTCCTCTCCAAATCATCACAAAAGAACGTCCGTCAAACGCCGGTTATCTTCCTTTTCCCAAGGCATGCTCAGGTCGCATAGAACCTCTGCGGTCGTTGGGAAGCTCTTCTTTTTTTGTACGCCTGGAGCAGGCAGGACCTCGTTGCACACTCACGTGGCGGCGCGTCTCGACCTTGACGCGCTTGCACCCCTGCTGCTGCACAGGCGCCCCTCCCTACTGCTACTCGATCATCACCACCTTCACCTTCACCTTCGCCATCTTCACCTCCACCGACACCAACGATCACCCTCGACGTCAACGATCCCAGCGTGCCGATTCATATCATCAACACGATCCGCTCGCTGGCCCCCCACCACAGACCACGACACCGACGCCTCCTCCCCTGCAGACCCCACAATGCCGCCCCGAACATCCCCGCGCAAGAGGGCCGCCACAAAGACCAAGGCTGAGAAGACGTCCATAGCCCCTCCTGAAAAGATGAAGAACAACAACAACAACAACAACAACAACAACGCGTCGTCGCCTGCCAAGAAGCGCAAGAAGGTCGAGGAGAGCGAGGACGATGAAGACCACGAGTGCGACAGCCATGACGAAGCCGACGAGGAAGAAGTAGAGAAGAAGCCAGCGCCCAAAAAGCGCAAGACAACCAACAAGAAGGACAAGGCCGACGACTCGGCACCCCTTGCGGAGCGGACAGCCGTCAGCTCGCTGAAAAAGGCCATGTACATTGGCGCACATGTGAGCGCCGCAGGTGGTGAGCAATGATTCTTCCTCCTACGTACTATCTATCTCTATAACGTAACCTCTCTAACACCTCTCATTTCCAGGCGTCCAGAACTCGATCCAGAACGCCGTCCAGATTGGCGGCAACGCCTTCGCCCTCTTCCTCAAGTCGCAGAGGAAATGGACCTCTCCCCCTCTCGACCCAGCCGCCCGCGACGCCTTCCACGCCGCCGCCGAGGACAGCAACTACGCCGCAGGCCTCCACGCCCTGCCCCACGGGTCCTACCTCGTCAACCTCGCCCAGGCCGATAAGGCGAAAGCAGACCAGGCCTACGGCAACTTTGTCGATGACCTCCGGCGGTGCGGCGCCCTCGGGATCAAGCTGTACAACTTCCACCCCGGCTCGACCGGCGGCGACTCCATGGCCGCCGCCACGGCCCGCATCGCCGCCCAGCTGAACAAGGCGCACGCCGACACGGCAGGAAGCGGTGTCGTCACGGTGCTCGAGAACATGTGCGGGCACGGCAACGTCATCGGGGGCCGGTTCGAGGATCTGGCGGCCGTGATCGACCGGGTCGACGACAAGACCCGCGTCGGCGTGTGCATCGACACGTGTCACAGCTTCGCCGCCGGCTACGACCTGCGCACGCCCGAGGCCTTCGCGGCCACCATGGCCGAGTTCGACCGCGTCGTCGGCCTCAGGTACCTCCGCGCCCTGCACGTCAACGACAGCAAGGCCCCCTTCGGCTCGCACCGCGACCTGCACGCCAACATCGGCACGGGCTTCCTCGGCCTGCGCGCCTTCCACAACGTCATGAACTACGATGGCTTCCAGGACATGCCCCTGGTGCTGGAGACACCCATCGACAGGAAAGGGCCCGACGGCAAGACGGTCGAGGACAAGAAGGTGTGGGCGGACGAGATCAAGCTGCTGGAGTGGCTGATTGGGGCCGACCCGGAGAGCGACGAGTTCAAGGAGAAGGAGAGGCAGCTGGCTGCGCAGGGCGAGGGCGAGAGGAAGCGGGTGCAGCAGCAGGTGGATGCAAAGACTGCCAAGGATGCAAAGAAAGGAGGAGGAGGACGAGGCAAGAAGAAAGGGAAGAAGGCAGCCTCGGATGATGATGATGGTGACGATGAGTAAGTCCGGCCGCTCCTCCTCCTCCCTCTCTTGCACCTGGGCAGCAATCAACAGGTGATTCAAATTATGGCATCGCAAATCATGGTCGCCATACATGTACAAAGACTCAGCTTGCCAATGGACGCCCGTCTCTCTCTCTCTCTGTCTCTCTGAGCTTCGGAGTGACCGCTAATGAAGGGGGGTATATATATATATATGATTCATGCATGATATGGATATTAACTCCTGTGCAATAGAAACCACGAGAACGAGAGAAACTTTCTCAGTAGGTGGATGGGAAAGAAGAAGAAAGAGACATAATGAGATAAAATGCCCGTCCCAATGCCGCTGCTCACATCTTTGGCCCTTCTTTCAAAAAACGCCTTTGCAAATATGTACGCCAATGCCGTAACGATTGACGCTCGCTCAAGTTTTCTTTCTTTCTTATCCCATCATCAACAAACTTGTGCGTCGTCCATGCCGCCTACTGCAAGCATCGTATAAAATAAAAATAAAAGAAAAAAAGGCAGCAACTACACCCTCCTCGCCTTGGCAGCAGCCTCGACTCGGCCCAAGAGCGCCCTCAAGCCGACGCCCCGCTCACAGTTGGCCTCGAGCCAGCCCTCCATCCTCCCCCTCACCCCCTGCATGCTCTTCAGTATCGGCATCTGCCCGCCTTCCTCCCGCGCCAGGCGGTCACCACCTCCCGGGTTGAGCAGCACCTCAAAGCACTCGGCCCAGATCTCCGTCTGCCAGTACCTCTTCAGGTTCTCCCTGATCCTGTAACTCCGCCCGGCCTGCGTGCCCAGCCCGCCGGCGTCGCACCGCACCGTCTCGATGTACCTGCCGAACAGGAGGCAGTGTACGATGCCCGCGAGGCCGTGGTAGTCGATCTGCCACGTCCACGGCCGGCCCTCGCGTATCTCGGCGCAGTCTTGCGCCGTTGACTTCCAGTCCGCGACGAACTGCACGTCGGGCACAAAGGCGCGCATGTCGATGCCGCGGCCAAAGTCGATCAGCGTGATGCCGCGGGCGTCCCACCCGCCAGCACCGTCCGCGCGCCACTGGCTGGACAAGTGGCCCCCCCCGCTGCTGCTCGAGGGGAGGTTGTCTAACCGCAGCAGACAGTTGTCAGGCTTGAGGTCGCCGTGGAGGATCTGCTTCGAGTGCAGCGCTTCGACCGTGCGCAGGAGCTCGACCGTGAAGAACATGGCCAGGGTCTCATCCATGACGCCGGAGGATTCGGCGCGGAAGAGGTTGATGACGTCGAGGAGTGTGCCGTGTGCGTGGAAGGGCAGGAGGAGGAAGCCCTCGTCTTGATAGAGGTGCATCTCCAGGGCGGTAGAGAGGGATGCCGTCGCACGGTGCTGAGGACCAAGGCGCGTGTGTGCGAGCCGCATCATGTAAAACTCCCAAGGCGTGGGCGGCAGTTCCATCTTGAGTGCCTCGAGCTGGCTGCGCTGGCTGTGTGCGACGGCGAAGCTGCCCTTGCCCATGGCCACCGGCACGTCTTGGTCTTCCTCCTCGTCGGGAGACGAGTTCTCGACCAGGTAGACTGGCGCGAACGCCCCAGCACCAAGCTCTTTTTTCAGGGTGTATTCTGACGCGACATCGTGCAGGCTGATCGTGACAGACGCGCCGAGGTTTGCCGTCCGATCTGTGCTGTGCCTGGTGTTTTTGGTTGCCTTGATGAATTTGCGGATCTCGTCGCCCTTCTCGTACTTCTCATGCCGGTGGTCATAGAAGCCAGCGTACGAGCTCAAGGGAGGTTGCATTTTCTCCAGAATCTCATTGCGGATCAAGTCGTCCACAGGGTTGCACTGGGCGTCCTTGATGAGGGGCACTTTTGGCACAAGAGGTTTCGCCACAGCCTTGGGAGCCAGAGCGGTTCTCGCCTTGGGTAGCAAGGGAAACTTCTTCACTGGGGAGAACTCGCTGAAGACGTCTCTCAGCGGGCTGCTCAGAGGCTCAAGGTCGATAATCTCAACTTCCTCCGGTAGGCCATCATCTCTCTTGCTAGGAGTCTTGATAGCACCAAAACGGTCATAAGTTCCTGCAGAATCGACCTCAAGCGAGGACTCAGTTCTCTCCGTGATAGGCGTCATGAAGGGTAGACGGTTATTAGCCATCTCCACCGGGTCCCTATATGGCCTCGGGTTGGGAACATAGTCCTCAGGTGGAATAGGAACGAAGGTGGTCCGCGTTCTAGGCGGTGACAAGTCTTCTTCGCCTGCCAGATCTTCTTCTCTGTTGTCGAATTCAGGCCCCGTGATGGTGTGTTCTGTGAAGCGCAGTGACGGGTCTGCGTCTCTGATGTTGACGAGGTCTGACACGACGGACCGATTGTCCTCGTCATCTTCACCATCACCACCATCATCATCATCAATATTGGGAACGTGCCGCCTTGTTGAGAAGTCGGACCATTCGCTCAGGCTCCTCACGTCCGAGGTCTCGTCGTCTTTGGCAACCTGGTCCTCCTCTATGTCGCCAGCCTCGCTCATAGAGATCCGCCGGGTGGTGGTGCAGGTGCTCTCTGCGTTGCTGGTCGTGTAGTTGCTGTCTGTCTCATAGTCATCATCGTCACCACTTACTTCTGCCTCGTCCACAGGGCGCTTCAGTGGTGCGTTGAAGATGTCGTAGATGTCGTCTGTTGCGGCCTTGGTGTGCATGGTCATGGTGGGTTCAGACATAGACCCGCGTTTCTTCTTCATCTTGGGGCGAGACGGCGAGTCCAGGTTCGCCTTGACTGTTGAGGGGAAACAAAGTTAGGTGGCTGTGAAAGTTGGGAGTCCAGGGCTTGCTTGGCCTTACTGATTTGTGTCTCATTGATTTCCATCACCTTCTTCTTCTTGCCCCGACCGTCACGATGCTGCTCCGGAATGCGGCCATTCTCATCCAGCGTGACGACATCATGGTGGACAACCAGCTTTGCGTCGATCCGAGCCGGCGCACTGTTCTTGTCATTCTCTGGATAGTCAGCAACGGGCTCATCCTCCTCCCAACTCCGATTAAGCCAACCCCGGTTCGAAGCCCAAATCTCCTCGAAGCTCAACTCAGTGCCCGGCTCCTCTGGACTGGGGTACACTGCTTGCAGATCGACAAATACGCGCTCCTTCTTGCCATTTACCGGGTTCTTAGTCACTTGGTACTGAGAGGGAGCAATCGTGATATGCGATTTGGAAAGTTGAGACCTGATCTTGGACTGAATATCATACAAAAAGGGGCCAGGTGGCCAACCCAAAAAAACAACAATTAGTCCTGATTTTGATCAACACACGGGCTGACAGAAGAGGAGGAAAAGGGGAAAAGAGAGAGGGGGGGGGGGAGCTTGACTACGTGGTCAGACTCACCATATCCTTGAAGACAGCCATTTTGGAAGAACCGCCGCTCTTCTTCCCACCTGCTGACAGTGTCTCACCCGCCCAAGGCTTGGGAGCCATAGCATTCTCCTTCTTCCTGTCCGCCAGAGACCCGATCGTGTCCCAGCCCTTGGATCCGGCGGCGCGCGATCCCATGGCCGACGGCTCCGCGGCGCTGCTGTCCGCATCCGAGAAGATCTGCAGCTTCGGCTTGCCAGACCTTGCCGTCTGTGTGCCCAGCCCGCTTCCCGCTTGCCTGGGCTCCCTGTCCGATGCCGCAAATGGGTCAATCTTGGCCGCCAGCGCAGGCCTCATCGTCGGCAGCGCAGGGCTGTCTGGGCCGGTGTCTTCTGGCTGTGCAGCCCTTCTCGCCTCGAACTCTCCAAACCTGCGCAGCAGCCTGGCCTGCGGCCTGGCCTCCCTCTCGATCCCAAGCTTGTACACCTCCTCGGCCTGGTTCCACCGCCCAGCGCCCTCGAGCCACGCGGCGTATTCCTCGTAGAACAGCGCCAGCCCCTCGCCGACGCCGTGCCGCGCCAGAAACACAAACGTCTCGCGCGGCGCGTCGGCAAAGAAGGCGATATAGTGCAGCCAGAGCTTGAGGTAGCGCGGGTCGTTCTTGTACTGTGAGCTGGAGAGGAAGGTCTTGGTCGCGCGCTCGAGCACCGTGTGCAGCTGCGAGGCGGGCGTCGCCTGCGCAGAGGGGTATGCGTTGAGGATCCAGCGGACGTAGCGGTCGTAGATATCCAGGGGATCGTCGGACTCGGTGAGGGCAGCGACCTCGGCCTCGAACTCGGCGCGGGTGGCGTCGTTGGTAGGTGTCGCGATGCTGCCGAGGGGCTGGCGTGCTGCCGGTATGGTCGTCGCTGCTGCTGTGGTGCGCTGCTGGGCAGGTGAGAAGACCTCGGCGAGCTTCTTGGCGGAGCGGCCAGAGGGAAGCGCCTGGATGTTTTCTTTTTGTGCTTCGATCACGTCGAAGTTGATCAGATCCTCGGATGCAGCCATGGCGCTCGCTGCTGCTTGTGCGTGTGCCCGCTTCGCTTTGGCCAGCGATTTACGCTGGCTCACAATCAAATTTGAAACCAAAAGGAGTGTAAAAGATCAAAATGTGGTTATCACTGAAAAAGGCCTAATTAGGTTGAGTTCTATGATTGATGGTGAGAACCGGTGGTCAAGGTGTTCGAGGGGTGTTGTCTTTGTATGCGAGCGCAGTCATGACCAGACTGGGCTTATCCAGCCTCTGATGTTGTTGATGTTTGGCAGCAAAAAGTCCAGGGTGCTGGCTGGCTGCGCGTTGCCCTGGCAACCCCCAACAGAACCCACCTCTGCTCAGTAAGTACTTAGTGGGTGGGCTTCTCACAGCAGGGTCATGTACCATGGTACAATATTATATGGTGCGTGCGTACACGTCACTCGCTAATGCAGCCAAAGAAACACATGTACAACAATGCATGAGTGCAACGGTCTTCTCCTTCATTTAGACTGTCACCTTTTTGATCATATATTTTGACAATGCTGATGAATGTGACAAGGGAAAAGTCAGATCATGGTCATCATAACTTTTGATTGATTTGAGGTATCTCTCCTAAGGTAATGCCTCGCAGGGTATTCATCTGCGTTTGGCGGCGGAGCAGGCTGGACACGCATTCCTGACTACCAAAAAAAAAAAAACCTAAACACGCGTGCTCCCTCATCTCATCGACGCTTCCAACATGGTGAATTCTGTGTGTGATGTGAAGACGTCATCTTCCTTCCAATTCCCGCTTTACAGGTTGACAGACTTGCGGAAGTTGTCGCCGGCGTAGACGGCGTTCGAGCCGAGCTCCTCCTCGATGCGGAGGATCTGGTTGAGCTTGGCGAGACGCTCAGACCGGGCAGGAGCACCAGTCTTGATCTGGCCAGCCCGGATACCGACGACAATGTCGGCAATGGTGACATCCTCGGTCTCACCAGAGCGGTGAGAGACCATGACACCCCAGCCGTCAGCGTACGAGTCCTTGGCGGCCTGGATGGACTCGGTCAGGGTACCGATCTGGTTGACCTTGAGCAGCAGGGCGTTGGCGGCCTTGAGCTCGATGGCCTTCTTGATGCGGATGGGGTTGGTGACGGTCAGGTCATCAGCAACGAGCTGGATGTCCTGGGTCTTGTAGAAGTAGCTCCAGGCCTCCCAGTCGTCCTCGGCGAAGGGGTCCTCGATGGAGACGATGGGGTACTTTTTGCAGAGGTCGGCGTACAGGGTGGCCAGCTGCTCGTAGGTGACCCACTTGGTGGGGTCCGAGTCGGGGTTCTTGAAGTCGAGGTCGTACTTCTTGACGTCCTCCTTGTAGAACTCGGACGAGGCAACGTCCATGGCAATGTTCATCTTGCCGGCGTAGCCAGCCTTCTCGATGGCCTCGGAGATGAGCTCGAGAGCCTCCTCGGCAGTCTGGATATCGGGGGCGACACCACCCTCGTCACCGACGTTGCCGGCAGACTGGCCGTACTTCTTCTTGGCCAGGCTCTTCAGCTGGTGGTAGGTCTCGGCACCCCAGCGCATGGCCTCGGAGAAGGAGGGAGCGGCAGAGGGGACAATCATGAACTCCTGGAAGGCGAGACGGCCACCAGCGTGGGAGCCACCGTTCAGGACGTTCTGGAAGGGAACAGGGAGGACGTAGGGCTTCTTGGTGCCAGCAAGGTCGGAGACGTGGGCGTACAGGGGAACGCCCTTCTCAGCGGCACCGGCCTTGGCGACAGCCAGACTGACACCGAGGATGGCATTCGCGCCGAGCTTGGTCTTGTTGGCGGTGGCGTCGAGCTTGATGAGGAACTCGTCCACGGCGGTCTGGTCCTTGACGTCCAGGCCAGCCTTGATCAGCTCAGGGCCGATGATGGTGTTGACATTCTCGACGGCCTTCAGGACACCCTTGCCCAGCCACTTGGACTTATCACCGTCACGGAGCTCGCATGCCTCGTGCTGGCCTGTGTTTGGAGTGAAAATAATCGATTAGAATCGGGCCGATGTGTAGATTGGTCTATCATGCAAGGCACAGAGAGGAGAGAACCTACCGGTCGAAGCACCGGAGGGAACGATGGCGCGGTGGAGGCCGGTCTCGGTGACGAGGTCGACCTCGACGGTGGGGTTGCCACGAGAGTCGTAGACGTAACGGGCGTGAACCTTGGAGATAGGCATTCTGACGGTAACTGAGAAGGATTGGAAGTGTTAGTCAAGCGTCTTGTTCAAGGTGCCAAGCCTCTGAAGACACGTAGGAGAGGGGCGAGTAGCTTTGAGGTCCCAAGAATGTTTGTGGCTTGAAGGGAAAGAATGTGTCGGACAGGACGAGTTGCTTGTTCGGGGACTTGTGTGTGTGTATATGTGCAAGTGATGCAGGACGAAAAGAGCCGGAATGCGAGAGAGCAGTTGGCCGAGGTGGTCGGGGAGATGCAGCCAAGATTGGTCTTCCCCCCTCCGACCTTCTCGCAACCAGTAACGGTGCAGCAGGTGATAATGCCTCAAGCTGCACGCTCAGAAGCTCCTTGGGGCCGATGATAGAGCAGGACGAGCCGCATCATCCCAGTAGGAAAGGAAGGGGTCAGGACGGAAATCTGAAAGTCATACCTTGAAGAGAATTTGGCTACGTCAAGAGGATTCGAGAGGGATGGTGAAGTTGTTGAGAAGACAGGAAGATGGTGGGTAGGAAGTGGGAGTTAAGTAGAAGGCGGCCTCGACATTTTAAAAAGCTCCTGGCTGGAGGTAAGATGGAGGGGCTGTATGCAGTTGGTGGGGTGATGTTCCAGGTGGGGGGTACTGAGGTACAACGCCCGTGCTAAGGAGCTATGAGCCCACCCTGGGTCCTGGCACCACTCAGAGCTCAGAACTCAGGGTTTTGTCCAATCACCAAGCTCATAGTCTCCCGTCTGAAGGTGGTCGTCATAACAAAAGGCTTGTACTCGGCCCTTTTCTTGATTGTCGAGAGTTCAGCCCTTGACTCAACAGCAGACAGCAAATCTGAGCGAGGACTGACAGACCCCCCCCCCCCCCAAAAAAATAACTCCCAGAAAAGAGAAGGAAAAAAAAAGAAGGCAGTTCCTCAGCTGAAGAACATCTCGTGTTTCCGAGCGGCCGTCATCGCCTCCATCCCGCTGGGCCTACCATAGAATGTCTGCAATGACGAACCCGCTGTCGGAGCCCCTTTTATTCAAAAAGTTTTCTGGGGCGGGAACATTCCAATGTCACTCCATAACCCACCGCTCGCAGTGTGTCCTTGACTGGAGGGTGGTCCAACATGGCATTGGTGTGATCATTCGTTGCTTTGCTCGCCCAAACTTCGCTACAAGGCGAAGCACGACGAGACGATACAAGTACGGGTTACCGTTCCAGGATGCGGCTCTGCTGGATGATGTGCAGAGCAGGGGACGAGAATAAAATGCAAGAGTCAGTCAATTCCAACTGAAGGGCGTCGTACTTGTCCTATCGTCGGCGGTGGTGTGACTCTTCCTCTGCCAGACTTTGACTTGTTCAACAGAACCAGCATCCCGAGACCGCTCGATCGAGCAGTGACTGCGTGAGTGATTCAGTGGTTCTAGAACGTCTCCTCTCTTCGCCTGCCGCACAGCCTTGCTTGTAGTAGTCGATAATTTCCACCGCCTATCCTATATATATATGTGTGTGTGTGTATAAATAACGCTCTAGACTCACTACTTACTACCTTACTCAATTGTCCCACCTACTGCGTCAAGATGCATCTCGAACATCGTCACGTAGGTAGGCTACTTGTTACTGCAGGGAGAGGAGGTAGACTCGGGCGGCCCTTGCTGGCCATGGCGGGGTTGATGGAGGGGCACTCTCCAGTAGCCCGAGCAGGTGCGTCAAGGGTCCTATGCCCAGGGAGTTAAGAAGAGTCCGACCGCCTTCCCTATCAAGCGTAGCACATATGCAGGCGGTACAACAACGGGAGCGGTATAACTCGTCACTTCCTTCTTGCATGGACAAGGACAAGACGCCCAGTCTTAGGCAAGTGAGTGGTTCTTCTCGTCACGCGGCAACTTTAGAGGCGTTTCGCCCCCGTTCATAACGCTCTGCTCGTTATGTCGCTGGCCCTCGCTTGGTCTTTGAGATCGGCAGCTTCTCGTTCTTCAACTTCTCAGAGGCTCTCGTCAATCTCCAAGCCACTCCTCACCAGTTTGAGCCACCACCGCCTGAACAGAACGCTACCTTCCCTGACATCTTCCTCATCTTCCTCGTACGTATGCGCCTGGACGTCTTCCCCGCCATTGATCCAACAAGACATGTGCCTTGCTTTTACTTTACCCACATATACCTCGCCCCATATGAACAGATGCTGACTTGCGACTTGTGGGGCAGCAACATTCTCGCCTCTCCATCCTCCAACGTTCGCCTCTACTCTGTCCTCAGGGCAACCTCGAGCCCACTTGGCCTCAATCGCTCTCGTAGAACCCATCTCAATAACCGACCTGCTGTCAGGTACTGTTCGTGCCGCAGAAACAACATGTGCCGACACTCGGGCGCCGCCGACCCCGCCAGTGCGGTCAACATCGCTGGACGGGAGCTCCTCCCGGCCAATGTTGTACCCAAGCACTACGACCTGACCCTCGAGCCCGACTTCTCTAAGCTGACCTTTGATGGTACCGTCCTGATCGACCTCGACGTGGCTGAGGACTCCAAGTCCATCTCCCTGCACACGCTCGAGCTCGACCTCCACTCCGTCAAGATCTCCGCAGACGGCAAGGATGTCAGGTAATATTATAAGATCCTCATGCTGCCTTTTTTCAACCTTGGGACAAGACATTGATATCTTGATGCAGCACTTCTCCTCAGGTCTCTTATGACGAGAAGACTCAGGTGTCCAAGTTCGACTTCGCGGACGCCATCTCCAAGGGCAGCAAGGCCCAGCTGGAGATAAAGTTCACCGGCCAGCTTAACGACAAGATGGCTGGGTTCTACCGCTCTACGTACAAGAAGCCCGATGGCACCGATGGAATACTAGCCACATCCCAGATGGAGCCCACCGATGCTCGAAGGTCGTTCCCATGCTTTGATGAGCCCTCTCTCAAGGCCACCTATACAGTGACTTTGGTCGCCGACAAGGACCTTACTTGCTTGAGCAACATGGATGTCGCTTCAGAGACCGACGTCCAGTCTGCCATCAGTGGCTCGACCAAGAAGGCCGTCAAGTTTAACAAGTCGCCTCTTATGTCAACGTACCTGGTTGCCTTCATTGTTGGCGAGCTGAACTACATCGAGACGAAGGACTTCCGGGTCCCTGTCCGGGTGTATGCGCCCCCAGGCCAAGACATCGAGCACGGTCGGTTCTCACTGGACCTGGCCGCTAAGACGCTTGCCTTTTACGAGAAAGTCTTTGGCATCGAATTCCCTCTGCCCAAGATGGACCAGGTTGCCATTCCGGATTTTGCCCAGGGTGCAATGGAGAACTGGGGTCTCGTTACCTACCGTGTCGTGGATCTACTCCTCGACGAGAAGGCCAGCGGCGCTGCGACCAAGGAGAGAGTCGCCGAGGTCGTGCAGCACGAGCTTGCCCACCAGTGGTTCGGCAACCTGGTCACCATGGACTGGTGGGAGGGTCTCTGGCTGAACGAAGGTTTTGCTACCTGGGCCTCGTGGTACTCTTGCAACGCCTTCTACCCTGAATGGAACGTTTGGCAGACTTTCGTCACCGACACCCTTCAGGGCGCTTTGTCTCTAGATTCCCTGCGGAGCAGCCACCCGATCGAGGTGCCTGTGAAGCGGGCCGACGAGATCAACCAGATCTTCGATGCCATCTCCTACTCCAAGGGCTCTTGTGTCCTTCGCATGATCTCGACGTACCTCGGAGAGGACATTTTCCTCGAAGGCGTCAGGCGGTACCTGAAGAAGCACGCCTATGGTAACACGCAGACTGGCGATCTGTGGGCATCGCTCGCCGATGCAAGTGGAAAGAAGGTCGAAGAAGTCATGGCCTCGTGGACCAAGGAGATTGGATACCCCGTCGTCAGCGTTTCAGAGAGCGGTCCTGACACCGTTCATGTGAAGCAGAACCGTTTCCTGCGGACTGGTGACGTGAAGCCCGAGGAAGACAAGGTGATCTATCCTGTCTTGCTCGGTCTCCGTACTAAGGATGGTGTCGACAAGTCTCTGGTTCTCGACCAGCGGGAGCAAGACTTTAAGATCTCGAGCACCGACTTCTTCAAGCTCAACGCCGACCACACAAGCCCTTACCGTACCTCATACGCCCCAGAGCGCCTCGAGAAGCTTGGCAAGGCTGCCAAGGAGGGCCTGTTGACAGTGGAGGACCGCGCCGGCATGATTGCAGACGCTGGTGCTCTGGCATCATCAGGCTACCAAAAGACGTCTGGGGTTCTAAGTCTCCTGAAGGGTTTCGATTCCGAGAACGAGTTCGTCGTCTGGAACGAGATCGTTGCACGCCTTACTGCTGTGCAGTCTGCCTGGATCTTCGAGGACAAGACCGTCCGAGACGGACTGGAGAAATTCCACAACTCGCTTGTCAGTGGCAAGGCACACGCCATGGGCTGGGCTTTCAGCGACAATGATGGCCATGTCGAGCAGCAGTTCAAGGCGCTGCTCTTTGGCAGTGCTGGTCTGTCAGGAGATGAGCAGATCATCAGTGCTTCGAAGGACATGTTCAACAAGTACATGGCTGGGGACAAGTCGGCCGTCCACCCCAACATCCGTGGCAGCGTTTTCGCGATGGCCCTGAAGTATGGCGGCGAGGATGAGTACAACAAGATCCTTGATTTCTACCGAAGCTCGACCAACAGCGACGAGCGGAATACTGCCTTGCGCAGCTTGGGACGTGCCAAGCAGCCCGAGCTCATCAAGCGTACCCTTGACCTGCTCTTCAGTGGCGAGGTCAAGGACCAGGATATCTATATGCCGACGTCTGGACTGCGCAGCCACCCCGAGGGTATCGTGGCTCTGTTCGACTGGTATGTTGACTCTCTTCTCGGACTTTTCAGCTTAACCCGCGCCCCAGACCCCAGCCTCCCAAGGCATACCAGAGCGGAGGATCTACGGCCTTTCTGATACTCTTAATTACCTACCCCTTGACCACGTTGACATGAAACAAGGAGAGACTAATCTTGTGTGCACAGGATGCGTGAGAACTGGGACGAGCTTTACAAGCGTCTACCTCCAGCACTGTCGATGCTGGGCTCGATGGTGCAGATCATGACGTCGAGCTTCACGAAGCCCGAGCAGCTGGCGGAAGTGGAAGCCTTCTTCAGGGACAAGAATACCAACGGGTAAGATTAAAATGAAGGCACCTTTTCCTATAAGGCCTTGCTTGCAAAGTTTACGAAGCTGACACGGTACATACAGTTACGACCAGAGCCTCGCTCAGAGCACCGACAGTGTCCGCTCCAAGATCGCATGGCTCGGCCGCGATCGCTCCGACGTAGCAGGCTGGCTGAAGGAGAACGGCTACGGTGCGTAGGTCGTCTGTCTGCCAGCACCTTCACTGGCCGGGCTGGATGGTAGCATTGACTGGGAAGAAACGGACGTGTTCCGCAGGCAGATTTGGGAGCGATGGGAACGGAACAACCGGATGAATGAGGACTTGGACTGTTGCTGACGTGGAAATTTCGTGCAGCTGCGGTCGTCCAAAGTAGAATATTGCATCTCTAGACCCCTAGCATGTAGAAGTCTTGAGAAAGAAAGAGAAAGGAGAAAAAGAAAAGAAAAGCATTGAAATTAGAAACAAAGCAGCGTCGACATGAGCAGTGAGAGACTACGTGTTTGATACGCGAGGCGAAGTCTGAATCAAGCCAAGTAGCACATTGTTTCGATCGGTACGTTCTTCCAGAACCAAATTACACACACAAACCATCTAGATTTTTCTTTTTCCTTTTCTTGTTTTAAAAATCTATGCTGTTATGGGTTCCAACATGCCCACCGCGGAATCTTACTCCAGCTTCAGCTGCCTGAGCTCCTCAATCGTAGCCGCGAAGCCCCTGGCCTCGCCGTCCAGGTCCGCCAGCCTCTTGCGGTCAGCCTCCTGGGTCGCGACGGCGACCTTGGCCACGTAGTCGGCGCCCGTGACCAGCTTGCGCTGCTTGTCGGCCATGGACTTGGTCTTTTCCAGCTTCTTGGCGGCCTTGTCGAGCTCGGCGTCCAGGTCCACGCGGCCCTTGATGTGCAGGAACACGGTCGCGGACGCGCCGATCGGGTAGGCGACGCAGCCTGCCGGACGAGGGTCTGCGGGCGCGGCGGCGTTGATAGCGCCGATGCCCTTGCCCGAGAGGGAGCGGATGGAGCTGACCTGCTCCCCGATGGTATTGTAGGTCGCGTCGTCGGACGCTTGAATGTAGATCTGTGCCTCCTCCTTGAGGGCGTACTCTGCCACAAGGGAACGGATGCCCCTGGAGCTGTCAAGGACAAGCTCGTAGGCCTTCTCCGCCGCGGGCTGGTCGAGTTCGGGCTGGTGCACTGGATACGAGGCCAGCATGACGGAGCGGGTCTTGTCGTCAGGGCGGCGCGGGAGGCGCTGCCAGAGCTCTTCTGTGACGAATGGCATGAAGGGATGAATGAGCAGGAGGCCGGCCTCAAGGGTAGAGTACAGAGTCTGCAGGGCGGATTCGGCCTCTTCCTTGGTGCCGTCTTGAATGATGGCCTTGGAGTTCTCGATGTAGACGTCGCACAAGTTGCCGTAGATGTAGTTGTATACGGTGTTTGCAGCCCGCATGAACTCACGCTGCTCGAGAGCTTCGTTGACCTCCTTGGCAGCAGTGTTCATCTTGCTCAGGATCCAGAGCTCGGAAAGAGACTCCCGGCCTTGCAGTGTCCTGGTCTTTGCCGGGACAAAGCCTTCCACAGTCTCGATCTTGCCGATAACATACTTGGAGGCTTGGTAGATCTTATTGGCGAATCTCCGGTAGGCGTGCATGACTTTGACGTCAAAGTTGATGTCGCCGCCACCGGTAGTGTATGCTGCCAAGCAGAAACGAAGTGCGTCGGCACCACATCTGTGGGGACGGGGTCAGTTACAACAGAGTTCATGCTCTGAAGGGGGTGTGGACTGGGTGACTTACTCCGGGATGCCCTGAGGGAAAGCCTGCTTTTGGTAGGCTGTAGCCTTCTTGACCTCACCTGGGGCGAGGTTGCCTGTGAGGAGCTTGGCGTGAAGGTCATCAAGCTGGATACCCCTGATCACATCCAAAGGATCAATCACATTACCCAGACTCTTACTCATCTTGCGCCCGTCGCTGTCGCGGATGAGGCTGTGACAGTAAACTTCCTTGAACGGGACATCTCCAGTCAACTTCTTGCCGAGCATGATCATGCGGGCAACCCAGAACTGGGGGTTCGTTAGCACTCGTCACTTAGCTGGAGGGAAACGCCGATGAGAGCGCGAGCTTGCAGGTGTGGTATGGTACTTACAAACAGGATATCCCAGCCTGTTTCGAGGATAGACGTCGGGTACAGCTTCTTGTAGTCCTCAGCCTCTGTGTTGGGCCAACCCAGCGTTGAAAATGGCCAGAGGCCACTGCTGAACCATGTGTCGAGAACGTCTGGGTCGCGCTCGAGCGTGAAGGTCTTTCCAGCAAGCGCCTTCTTTGCCTTGACCTCTGCCTCCTCTGGTGTTCTTCCACTGAACCATCGGTCGTTGTTCGACGTGTCCTCCTCTTCACCCTCGACTTTAGCGAACCAGACAGGGCATTGGTGGCCCCACCAGAGTTGTCTCGAGATGCACCAATCTTGTATGCTCTCCATCCACCTGTGGAAGTTCTTTTCTGCAGACTCTGGCCGGATTTTGATCTCTCCGTTGTTGACGACCTTGACAGCCTCATCAGCCAGATCTCGCATGGCCATCCACCACTGTGGTTTCATGACAGGCTCAATGACGTCTTTTGAGCGTTCGGACAGGGGCACTTTCATGGGGTTGTCCTTCTTGTCGACATACAGGCCCTTGGCCTTGAGATCGTCTTGGATCGTGTACCGCACATCGAAACGTCTCTGTCCAGCATATGATCCGGCGTTCTCGTTGAGCAGACCATCATCAGTGAAGATGTTGATGAAGTCCAGATTATGGTCCTTGCCAAGCTTGAAATCATTGGGATCGTGACCAGGGGTCAACTTCACGGCACCGGTTCCAAACTCCATATCGACGTAGTCATCGGCAATAATGGGTAACTTCCGGCCCTCAATGAAAGGGTGAGTAGCGAATTTGCCGACGAGGTGGGCGTATCGCTGGTCCTTGGGGTTCACGGCGATACCTGTATCTCCAAGCATGGTCTCGATACGGGTCGTCGCCACCTCGATAGTCTCGTCCGAGCCCTGAATGGGATACTTGAAGTGAACGATGACACTTTATAAGATCGGCGTCAGTTGTTGTTCTTGTTGTTGAGACAACGGCAAGAAAGACACGGCAAGAAATAGAGGGATCACCTACCCAAACTCAACCTTCTTTTCATATCCCGGCACATCAAGCAGGGTTCTGCCAGCAAGTTCCTTCTGGTCAACCTCCAGGTTGGATAGCGCAGTCGTCAAGGTGCAGTCCCAGTTCACAAGGCGATTCGCTCGGTAGATAAAGCCTTCCTCGTGCAGACGCACAAAGTTCTCGGCAACAGCTGCGGACAGGTTCTTGTCCATGGTGAAAGCCTCTCTGGACCAGTCCGTAGAGATGCCCATCTTCCTCTCGGCGTTGTTGATCTTGTCGTGGTATTCTTGCTTCCAGTCCCAGACGAGCTCGAGGAACTTTTCTCGGCCAAGGTCGTGGCGGGTCTTCTGCTCTCTCCTCCACAGCATCTTCTCGACAACGCTCTGGGTTGCGATACCGGCGTGGTCGCAGCCAGGAAGGAACAAGGTGGTCTTCCCCAGCATTCTCTGCCACCTCGTCATGATGTCCTCGAGACTGTTGCCGAGCGCGTGACCCATGTGCAGGCTGCCTGTGCAGTTCGGCGGCGGGATGACGACAGTGAAAGCTCCGGCCGGCTTGACATCGCCGGTCTCGGTGAATTCGGGCTTGAAGAAGCCCTCCTTCTCCCACCACTGGTACCATGCGCTCTCGACAGCAACGGGGTTGTAGGCCTTGTAGTAAGGGTCGTCGAGGGGCTTCAGGCGCTTCTTCTCACCCAGGGGAGTGTCCTCGACAAAAGCCGGCAGGACCTCCTCCTCTGCCTTGGCCTTCTTCTCGGCCTTCTTGCTGGGGGCATTGGTAGGAGCCGCCTGCTTAGCAGCAGCCTTCTGTTGGAACTTGGCGAGCTTCTCGGCCTTCTTGCGCTCCTTCTCGAGCTCCTTTGCAGATTTGACCTTGCCAGTCCCGGCTGCAGATGCTGCACCCGCGTCCTGACCGGCCTGATGGGTTCCGGTTGCGCCACTCGGTGTGGTTTGCTGGATGGCAGTCTTGGTCTCGCTTGACGCGGGAGGGGGCGTTGGGCCTTCAGCCTGTGGGCCGTCCGCAGCGGCAATCCTAAGAAGAATAGGAGAGTCAGCGAGTGATTGTTTCTCTTTGTAGGTCCTGCCCATCTAGTCATATGGGCCATGGGCACCAGTCTGGAAGAGAAGGAGGCGGAGGGAGGAGGGGCTTGACTCACGGGTTGCCACGAGCAGAGTTGGTAGCCATTGTCGCACGACGGGGCAGAATTTGGTATCGTCGAAGTGCTGACGAGTGCACCAAGAGTGCACGGGATACTGGACGGGACAGCGTGATTGCGATCAATGGACTTGGGTTGCGGAAATTGTAGAGAGGAGGAAAAGAGTTGGGCCCGGGTCTTGTTGTCGAGCAGTTGAGAAGCGGCACCGAAATTCGAGCTTCTAAAATCGAGACTGGTCACCAAAAGTTGACTCACTAGGTGGTGGGGAAGGGTGGGGGGGTAAAGAGTACCTGAAGCAAAGTACCTGCAGCCGCGGGGTAGTAGTCAACAGGGTTACAGGGGCCTTACTCTGTACTGTAATGTACTATGGGAGAAGTCGACCCCCACTAAAACAACTGAAATTCTCAGCTTCTGTGTGGCTCAAGAGCATCCGCCGTCTTCTCAGTTGTGGCTGATGAATTCCCAGTTTGAACCATCGTCAAACAATTATCCCATGAGCACATAATTTTATTTTTCCCTTATTTTCTTTTCCTGCTTACTTTCCAATTCTAATTCATTTCACTATGCCTCTGCAGCAAAATCTCCCCTGAATGTTCTGAATTACGCCACTGCTAAAGCCGACAAGTGCACGCGGGTCTGGCAGCCGGCAGAGAGAGCTGAAGGCCTGACAAGCAGAGCAAGACGAAGATCAAGCTCGGAACTGGGCTCGTTCGAGATTGTTGAGAATGGCGAGCCAAGGAAGAGCACCTCTCATTCGCCGTGTGTCAAACGCCGTCGTCTCAAGCTCGGAGCCCGCGAAGCCCATCCCACGGACGTATTTCTTCAAGACCTTCAAGTTTGGCGACGACGTCCCTGACCCTGAGAAAAAGGGCTACACGGGTTATTTTATAAAGAACTTCAGGTACGGAAAGGCGACCCAAAATGGTGTCCGGATCGGACCTAGGCGTACCGTCTTCACTTCGCCGGGTGCCACAAAGGTTAACACACCTGCGAGTTCTTCCTTCATGGGGAATGCATCAATTGACGGTATTCGCAGAGCTCTGTCCTCGGTCTCGTCAGAAACTCGTCGCCATTGCCAGAAGGGAAGACCTCGGGGGACTCGGGAGAGGACAATGCTGTCGTGATACTAGCAAGCCCAAGACATGCCTCATGGCTCACTGATCACGACTTCATGGCCTCCCTGGTGCCTTCGCTGCTGGGTCACAGGAGCCCCGACCATGGCGTGAGCCGGTTCCACGTGCTGACTGCCGTAGTGGATGGCCTCTGCCCAAAACCCTCAACCTTATTTCATGAGATGCAGGAGGGCCTGTCGATACAATTTGGTAACCTAGACACCCTCTTGCCTGGTCTGTGGGACGAAACTACAGACGCATCGCAGCCTGTCCATGCGAGCGCTGAGCCTTCCTATCTATCTGTGTCTCTTGGGAGGAAAGGAAGCCCCGCCGACGAGATATTGATCACACTCCCATTGGCCAACACATTGTTTCACAACGGGCGGCGGACTACTCTTTTGGCATCCGAATGGAAGGCTGAAGGCCGAGGGGATTCGCCATCTGCTGCCTCGGTGCAGCTGTTCAGGATGGCAGAGAAGCGCTCTCAGACGATCGACCTTTCCCTATCACTGGATTCTCAAAGGTTGACAATACGGACCCCTCTCGTGCCCATCACGCACCCTCGACTGATCTTGGAGGGCCTCGGAAACATTTTGGCCAAGGTGAATATCGATGGAGAACCTTCCCCTGCCTCGAAGGAACTGCAGGTCAACATCCCTCGCCTGATTGAGGCGCGCCGGTCCTCTGTCGACCCTGGAAATGCCTCGGCGCGCATAGGCGTGTGGGCTTTGATCATCTCTGGAAGATATATCACGCCAAAAGGTGGTGCATTGCAAGCTTCGCCAGAGGCAATGGCAGATGCCATATCGAAATTTCGCAAGGGTGCAGGTTTCCATTGTCTCGGATCAGCCGCTGAGAAACTGGCCTTTGAACTGTCAAGTACGGAGGAGCGTACAGCTTGGGAAAAGAACCCTGTTCTTGGTGGACTGTTGCTCAAGGGAGCGCGTCTTCACAGAATTAGTAAGTGTGCCAATAGCTCCTCTTTATTATTATTCTTTTTTCTTTCTTTCTTTCTTTCTTTCTGGAAGCTGTGGTCTGACCATTTTCTCTCCCCCTTCGACAGTGAGCGGCGGCGGCGAGTGGGGTGCCAAAGCAAGTCTGTTGTCACTGGACCCGCAGACGAGCTATGGTCTGGAGTCTGAGCAGGAGGAGCTGTTGAGGTTCCAGAGGTCCTTTTACGGCAATGAAGAGGCCGGCGACGCCATAGCGAAGCCTGGGGATTTTGTGCAGTTCTTTGTCGACAGCGACACGAGCCCGACCCATACACTGGGCAAGTCTAGGGAGCACACGAGGGCGCCGGCCGCTTACCCCCGCGTGACCTTTGGCGTTGGTGATCTCAGTCAAGCGGACTCAACAACCTCGCACAACGATTCTGCGCCGGCAGATGAAGAGCCGGCTTGGCTCGCCCAAGATCATTTCGGGGGTTTCAGTGCAGAGGGTCTGTACGTCGACTCGCCAACCAACAGCCTGAAGACAAAGCTCGATGCTCCAGGGACAAACGTAGGCCCGCTGTTACAAAGCATTGAACCTCGAGCTACAAACCCGACGGAACTCGGCCGAAGGATCCATCCTCGACGACGAGACATTTTGTCATGGTCGCAATAGAATTTCATGCACAGCCAGAAGACTGGTGCTCTGAGGACTTGGGCAAGGGCCTTGCCAATCCAAAGTGTGCGTGCCCTGTGGAGAATGGAATTATGTACCGAATAGTATAAGTACACAGACGCAGGAGGCGGGTTATGCGGGTTACCTCTCCCTGCCCAAAAGCGGCCAATCACAAAACAGGGACCCTGGATTGCGTCTTCCAGGCTTTATCAACACATACTTCTGTACTTCGTATGGTACATTAGCGTCTGGATATTTACTCACTTTGGTCACCGCGAGTCAAAAGTTCTGCATGCGCTCCAGCGAAAAGAGACCAAAATAAATAAATAAAAAGTAACATACTCGGTCCTCCACTTCCTCATTCTTGAATCATCCAATTTTTGGAGGGGGAATTTCCAGAATATACACCCACTTACATACTTTCCTGCTGCAACATCATCACGATGGCCTCGGCAAAGCTCGCGACTATTGGCATCCTGTCCATAGGCGATATGGGCATGGGCCTTGCCAAACTGCTCATCGCAAAGGGCTTCTCGGTCGCTACGAACTGCACAGGGCGGAGGTAAGAGAGAAGGACTGACTACTACTACTACTACTACTACTACTACTATAATTTATTTATCATGCGCGAGACAGAAAAGAGACAGAGACTGCGCCGGGGTTCATGTTGACCCCTCACTCACCTATTTGTTTTCTTCTTCTTCTTCTTCTCCTCTTCTCTCCCGCGACCACGACATCACACACACATTCTCTCACCAAAGGGCTAACAACCGGCGCGCACAGCAAGGACACGATCGAGAGGGTCAAGGCCGCGCAGGTGACAGACCTCTCGACCGACACAGACCTGGTCAAGACGTGCGACATGATCCTGTCCGTGGTGCCGCCCCGCGACGCCGAGGCGACGGCCCAGCGCGTCATCGACGCCATGGCCCTGGTGGCCAAGGCGCAGCCCCCGCTGTACTTTGCCGACATGAACGCGGTGGCGCCCTCGACCGTCCAGCGGATCGCCAAGAACATCGACGCCGCCCAGGTGCCCATCGCGCTCATCGACGGGTCCATCCTGGGCGGGCCGCCGCACCCGGCCGGCGGAGCGTCGACCTCGGGGGCCGCAACGACCGCGCTGGGCGGCTGGAACGTGCCCACGCTGCCGACGAGCGGGCCTCTGGCGGTCGCCGACATCCCCGGGTTCGGCGCGGCGCTGTCGGCGGCGCTGAACATGCGGCACATCAGCGCGGCCATCGGGGCGTCCTCGGGGCTCAAGATGTGCTTCGCGTCGCTGTCCAAGGGGTACAGCGCCGTGGCGGTGCAGTCCTTCACCACGGCGCAGCGGCTGGGGGTGCTGCCGGCGCTGCAGGAGGCGCTGCAGGAGCTCATGCCGCAGCGGGTCCGGCAGACGGAGATGGCGCTGGTGAACATGCCGCCCAAGGCGTACAGGTGGGTGCGGGAGATGGAGGAGATCGCGCGGACCCATGCAGAGGAGGGCGGGTTCGAGGAGGATCTCTTTCGGGGGGCGGCTGGGGTGTTCAAGGCCGTGTCGGAGGACACGGTGCTGGGGGACGAGAAGGTTGGGCAGAGGAAGAGGGGGAGGACGGTGGAGGATGTGGCGGTGGCGATGGCCGAGGGGCTGGAGAAGAAGAGGAAGAAGACGGAGTAGTCCACATGATTCCGATGTTGGGGGGGTTCTTTTTTCTCTCCCTCTTTTTTCTTTTCTTCTTCTTCTTCACGAGGATATGCCGAGGATCAGCCAGAAGTTCTTGTTTGGACGACTTACCGGACAGTGATGTTTCCTGGTTCGGGTAACCAGAGGATGGGACATCGTGCCGTGGCTCGCAACCTATGTACTTACATTTCCCAAGGCGGTCCACCACCACCACCATCATCATCATATTGTCTGCCATGAATTTTACATTGAGGCTTTTCATGCTAAGCACTCTTTCTTGCCTCCTTAAATTTCCTTGTAGTATTATCATTCCTTGTGTCTTCAGCCAGTCAAGTCTTCGCCTTGCATGTGCATATCTACCATCTTGTACACCCCTCTAGAGAAGAAGACCTCGTGGAGACACGGTATTACATGACACCTCTTGAAAATGTAGCATCTTGTTCAAGAAAAAAAGAAGAGAAGAAAAGAAAGAAAAAACGATCGTCTCTCAAGAATGGATCAAGAATGGAGTCCTCCCTCCTCCGAGAAAAGGACCGCTGTGGCAAATCTACGCAAAACCAGGCTTTTGAACCCTTCTTGCTCAGTATTTTTTTTTTTTTTGAATACCTTCCAACGGCGGCATGTGTCGGCTCTCTCGACCCCCCAAGCATGTGAACTTGGCACGCATGATGCCACATGCTATATCCCAAACATGTCTCGTTCAAACATGGTCCCCATGCATCACTATACTTGGCTCTTCCAACTCCTTTTCCCTCCTTTCCAAACAAGGTCGTTGATGCCGAACACGAGAGTTTTCGGTGATCCGAAGCAAAAGAAAGAGTCACGAGTCAAACCTTCAATGCTTTCTTCCCTCGGCCAAGGTTTCCGAGACATAACCTTGAGAACCGGGCAGCTCCGTGAGCTACGAGGGGTTTTTCTCTTCTTCTTTCTGGCTGGAGGGTTTAGAAAAACCATGGTACAGTTTGCGCGGAAGGGGACCGAGATGTTTGGTTCTTTCTCTCTCTCTCTCTCTTTCTCCCTGTCTGTCGTTCGTTTTTATTTTTAAAAATTCTTTTATGTGCTTGATCCCTGGCAGCCACAGTATCATCACATTTAAAAGCAAGTTCAGGGACGATGAGAAGAAAAAGAAAAACGGACCCTGGGTAGCTGACAAGCTGAATCGCATTGGAACAACAATTTACTACTATTTAAAGAGATATATCATATGACTATGTGCAATGCGATTATTGTTATTATATATTGATTTATTGATTTATTGATGGGTGAAGGAGGGATGAAGGAGGGATGGTACCATCGAGACAAGTAGATTTAATAGAGAGATCATTGTTGAGTGTTATTATTATTTCTTAAATAAATAAAGTTACAATAATAATAAAGAGAAGAAAGAAAGAAAAAAAAGCCTGATTCCAAAAAGATTCGGTCGTCAGCCCACCGATGTCATCGTTCCTTGGAGTAGCCATGCCCTCAAAAGCCTGTTTTTTGATCACGATTGTCGATCACCCTGGACCCTTAAACGGTCCAAGAAAAGGCAACCCGGCCCATCCTCGTCGATCTGGGGTGGAAAAAGGGAAAGAGGAGGCTCACTCTCGGGGGGGCAGGACATGGGAGATCATCTTCCTTCTTTAGCAACAACTTATCTTATTGTTTTTTGTTGATATTTGATCTCCTCGGCCCTCCTCCCCCCTTCGAAATCCACGAGACAGACGCTTCGTTAAAAAAGAGAAGAGAAAAAAGGACAAAACAACAAGAACAAGCCCTTATATATATTGTCATCAAACAACAAACAAGGAGCCCCTACACCAACCCTAACCCCCTCAGCGTTCGTCGTCGTCGTCGTCGTCGTCGTCGTCATCATCATCATCATCATCATCATCATCATCATCATCACGAGGCACCCGCGATGCCTCTGACCCCACCCATGTCGTCTCCGCGGCGAACCTCAGATGAAGAAGAGAACAGCACCGGTGGGAGGAGGAGGAGGAGAAGGACGAGAAAGTCTCCTGCACAAGAGACTGCTTCCAGTGTAGATGACGAAGAAGAAGAAGAAGAAGAAGAAGAAGAAGAAGGTGATGCCTCCTCAGACGAGGGCGAAACAACCCAGCGGACTCCACGACAAGCAACGTCATCACCACACCCCGCCAAAGAGACCCGCCCGTCCTCCTCGTCAAGACGAACAAGACCAATACAACCACCGCCCAAGCTAAAACCCACACGAAATCCCTCCTCCTCCTACTCCTCCTCCTCAAGACCCGAGGGTGACCACCGCCGCTCCTCACACCTGCCCGCCCCTCCTCCCGTTCCCCAGCCGTGGGCCAGTCCCCTCAGCCCACCCCTCCCCAAACCAGAGTACAAGGCCCGCCGCCCGCGCAGGCCCCGCACACACACAAACCCGCCCGCCCTGGACCACCGCCACCATCAGTCCGCCGCCGCCGCCGCCGCCGACTCCTCGTCGTCCTTGCCCGCAAAAAGTCCCTCTACAGTGGCGATGTCCACCCGCCCCCTCCCGCCCAAGCGGAACAAGACGGTGCGCGAGCCCGCGGGACTACCCGTCCAGGCCATCGTGCCACGCAACCCCAGGACGGTAGCGGCTGCGCGGACCGACGAGTATAGCAATGAGTATGGCGAGGACGACGACGACGACGACGATGAGGTTGTGGAGGACATTATAAGGCGGGATCTGCCGCAGGTGTCGTCGCCGGTGGTGCAGCAGCAGAGGCTTGTCGCCGGGGGGAAGAAGGCGAAGCTGGCGGTGGAGCTGAAGATGAACCTGGAGATTGAGATTGACTTGAAGGCTTATATTCACGGAGATCTTACGCTAGAGCTTTTTAACTAGTTGATGTACAAATATTCCGAGGGAGGGAGGGACTGGGCGGGAGAATAATGAGGCACGATCTGAAAGGGCGACGAGGTTTAATGGGGAGGGCGCAAGAGTTTTAGATCGGCTTGTTTTGTCACATAAAAAGATATCGCATGGAACTTGATGGAAAAGTTCATCCCCGGAGCAGTTGCGATTAAAAAACATTTAGGAGTCGAGAAGTAGATTCGGGCTATGTAAGCATTCAAGCTTTAGGAATAAAGCAGGCCCAGATCAATGACAGCACGACCACGCTCCATCATCTCCCTTCCTCCGCCAGTCCAGAAACTCGTGTGTATCACTCGATCATGTCGATATCTTCCTCGGCCGCCGTAGCAGCCGCAGTCTGCCCCTCAGCGTTAGTGGTTGTTGTTGTCTGCGCAGTGAAGTAGTCATCCATCTCGGCGTCGAGTTCCTCCTGTGTCTTCTTGGGACGTCCATCTCTGCCCTGCCTCTCTGCGCCCTCTCGAGGATTGCCACCACCACCACCGCCACCACCACCACGTCGAGCCCCGGGGCGACGGCCCCCCTCACCGCGCCGTCGGCCTCGTACAGGGCTGCGGGAGCGACGACCGCCAGGCACGTAGCGATCAATATTCCTGCGTGCAGCTTCGTCCTCCATATCTCGCACTGGTGAGCGGGAGCGGTTGCGCCCAGAACCGAGGGTGATGCGCTCGGAGAGCGGCCGGCCGGCCACGGCGCTCGAGTCGTCGCGTCTGCGAGGAGGGAGGATCGACAGGCGGATAGGTTGTCCTGCACATATTGTTAGTATCTCAGCCGCAGAAGCCCATCCGTCTCATAAGCTCGCTCACCCTTGGCGTTAGCACCATCAAACTGGCGGACTGCCTCGCGGGCATCCTCGTAGACTTCGTATGTGACAAACACCGTGCCCGTGGAGCGACCAGCACGGTCATATCGGATGTCGAGCTTCAGCACCGGGCCAATCCTATGGAACAGGCTCTGCGACCGTCAGTGTATGCCCGGGTCTGATGGCGAAGAAGATGCGTACAGAGAGGTCTTCCTCTGAGAGGTCATAGTGGACATTGTCAACGCGGATCTTGGTGCCAATCTCTTCACTGTGCTCGCCGTCAGTATGCCTGCCGTCTTCCAAGCCAAGGGGGGTTGGTTAGGTAGGTGTGGCACGAACCCAACATCGTCTGCAAAGTCTTGATCACGCCCACGCCGCTGCTGACGCGGTCTGCGGCCTGCCCCCGTCGAGTCAGCTCGAGGTCCCTCGTAAAGCATCTTGGGGGTAAGGCTTGACTATACCATTGTCCTCGAATCTATCGTGGACCCATTCACTGTGTGGCGCCGATTGGTCAGTCCCTCCTGGTTTTTTTTGGGGGGGGTTTTTTGGGGGGTTTTTTTTTTTTTTTTTTTTTTTTTTTTTTTTTTTTTTTTTTTTTTTTTTGTGTTTTTTTTTTTTTTTTTTTTTTTTTTGGCTGCTAGCACGACCGGGTAGGCTTAGGGGTTTTCATACGAGTCTAGGTTTCTAGGACCTTCGTCGCGGTAGGACTGTTGCGCCGAATCGAGAGAGGTTAGCTTTTGGGTATTGGCTCAACGAAATACCTCCTCCGGCCGCCGATCCAAAGGGCAATCATCGCGCTATAGTGTCGAGAGAGCTACAGCGGCGGTCGAGGACCGAAGAGGTGATGTGGGAGGCTAGAGTATGCAGGCGCGGTTTTCAGTGAAAGGGAAGGAGGTAGTGCACCTGAAGCCAATGGTGGTTCGTATCGTCAGCTCTGGTCTGTGTGGGATTGGCTTGGACGGAGGAGCTTGCATACCTTTCTGACTCCATCGCGGGGGAAATCACTTCTGGGCTCTCGTCTGCGCTGGCCTCCCCGGCCGCGAGGTCTGCCGCCGCCGTCCTTCTGCGTTGCGATACTAGGTCAGCAAGGCTGGCAGCTCCAGGCAGACTTCACACAGAGTATTTTGGGGGATAATGGGGTTGGCTGTACCTGACCGCGGTCGGCAAGGATCTCATCAAGACTGCGATCCATGATTGCTGATGTTGATTGATTGCGTCTGTTTCGAAAAGTGCAAGATGCGGGACCGTGAATGGTATGCAGTTGATGTTGATGTGATGTGTTACAAGTTGTCGCCGGTGGTAAGAAAGATCATGGATGCTATTTGGGTGGGCCTAGTGCAGCTGAGACTGCTGCGGAATTGTACAGGGGCCCTGCTACTAGCGCGGCAGGCAGGGGTGAGGCCCTAAAAAAAAGCGTACAAGATTCTATGTACTGCCTACGTAGTGCGTGTACACCGTGGCCGGCTTCAGAAAGGGAATCCCATACCGTACTATTTGAACGGAGTACACCAGACGTATTTGTGCAGTAATTTACTTACCCAAGTGAGGATTGTACTTGCCGTCTCGGTGAATTTGATACAATATTTCTGATATGCGCCGTCTGCTCTGGTGTATCGATTGTCAAGACCAGCCCAAGTCTCGCATGTTGAACTGAAGGACTCGGTGGCAATGCAAGGTCATCGTGTCTGGTCTATTTCGTGGTCTGAAGATGCGGGTTGCCCGAGAGAGAGAGAGGGGGGGGGGGGCGCGGGGCAAACTGCTTTCCCATGGTCAGACCATGTTTTGTCATGGTCGATTTCACTTGCAATAAAACTTCACACAAGCAAGCAGGGGGGAGGAGCAAAGCACCTATCCCCACGCAAAGATTTGAAAGGCATTAATGAATTCGCGATCCCTCTTTAAAAAAAGAAAAACTCAAGCTACTTTTGTTTCCGTAACCTCCGCTCAAGCCGCGCGGAAATGCCAGTTCTGCCTGGCAGCGCAGCCCCCTCTCTCCCTCTATTTGCCCAACTAACCACTTATGCCCTGAAGGAACCCCGGTATGCGCGGAAGGTGTAGTTGAATCGTCGAGTGGATGTAAAGGGGGGGGGGGGGAAAGACTCGACTCCGGTGGTGTTGTGTTTAGATGAGGTCGGCAACGTTCATGGGCATCTCCTCGATTTGAGTGCTGTAGAACTGCTCGATCTCACGCATCATGCGAACATCGTCGGCGGTGACGAAGTTGATGGCAACACCCTTTCGGCCGAAACGACCACCACGACCGATACGGTGGATGTAGTTCTCCCGGTTGGCGGGGAGATCGTAGTTGATGACCAGGGAGACCTGCTGGACATCGATACCACGGGCCAGCAGGTCAGTGGCGATCAGGACACGAGAGGAGCCGGAGCGGAACTCCTTCATGATAAGGTCACGCTGGGCCTGGTCCATGTCACCGTGCATGGCAGAGACGGTGAAGTCGCGGGCGGTGAGCTTGTCGGTCAGCCAGTCGACCTTTCTGCGGGTGTTGCAGAAGATGACAGCCTGGGTGATGGTAACGGTCTCGTACAGGTCGGAGAGGGTGTCGAGCTTCCACTCCTCCTTCTCGACGGCAATGTAGAACTGCTTGATACCCTCGAGGGTGAGCTCGTCCTTCTTGACCAGGATGCGGACGGGGTCACGCATGAACTTGGTGGTGACCTCAAGAACGTCCTGGGGCATGGTGGCAGACAGCAGGACGACCTGGGTGGACTGGGGGAGGAGCTGGAAGATGTCGTAGATTTGCTCGGTGAAACCGCGCTGCAGAGGGCTGTCAGAACCTTATATGTGTATGGGACGCGCCAAGGCGTGCGCGGGAAGGCTGGCCAACTTACAGAAAGCATCTCGTCGGCCTCGTCGAGAACGAACATCTTCATGCCGTCGGTCTTGAGGAAGCGACGCTGGATCATGTCCTGGACACGACCAGGGGTACCGACGACGACCTGAGGACCATCCTGGAGGGCCTTCATGTCGTCACGGACGCTGGTACCACCAATGCAGGCGTGGCACTCGACGTTCATGAAGTCGCCGATGGCGACGACGACCTTCTGGATCTGCTGGGCCAGCTCACGGGTAGGGGCGAGGATCAGGGCCTGGCACTGCTTCAGGTTGGGGTCGATCTTCTGCAGGACCGAGATGGAGAAGGTGGCGGTCTTGCCGGTACCAGACTGGGCCTGGGCAATGACATCGTGGCCTGTTTTCAGGGTGCAATGATAAGCAAATGTGGATGCGAAGAGTAGTTGGGGGATCTATTCTGGTGTTGCTTACCCTTGATGACAGGCATGATGGCGCGCTGCTGGATAGCAGAGGGGCGCTCGAAACCGTAGGCGTAGATGCCTTTACTCCCAGATTAGCCTTGAATTCCCCCCCCCCCCCGTGTTATGGCGGTCGGCCGGCACAGATCGATATCCTTACCTCGAAGCAGCTCGGACTTGAGGTTCATCTCGTCGAAAGAATCAACGGTCTCATCGTAGTTGGACTCAATCTGACCTGTAGTTGTTGTCGCGTGTCAGCCATCTCGTTGTCGCATCGCCGCCCGCGCAGGCATAGCAGAAGCGGTGTTGGGCGCCAACCCCTGGCGCGCCAGAAAGTATGCGGGCAGAGGGGCAGCCTGGCAGCAAGGAGCGGGGGTGTTGAGGCAGGCTCTCAAAGTGACAGACGGTGTGATGTTGATAGGGATGAAAGCGAGACGCAAAGAACCATTACTTACCCTCGGGGACATCCTCGAGGCCCTTGTCGGTAGCCATGATTGCGGTGGTCGTTGATGGCAAATCTAGATCACAAGCGCTGCTTGAGACCTAGAAATTTGTTGTGAGAATTGAAGGTGGGGTTGCGTTGGTCAGGAATGGACTTCAGTGGTCTCGCAGAGGGAGCCCTGAAAAGTCGCGTCTCTTGAAAAAGGTGTGAAGAAGAAAAAACACTAGACCTGATGCTCTCTGAAAAGTAGAGAGCGAGGATCTAGGTATATGTGGAATGGTCTGTCGGTTTTTGTTTGATGGAGGTTTGGAGGTGGTAAAGGAAGATTTTTCTGAGGGACAGGCTGCTTGATTTTTTGTTTGGGGTGGCCGCCTCAGGACTTGGCCTGTGCGTCGCACCTAAAGCCGCAGCGCTAAGATCCCTGGCACCCTGGATATCGATTGCCAACTCACTTCCCTCCCCTCCTCTATCGCCTATCCCCCATGGTGGGGCAATTTTTTTTCTTTCCCCATCCACTTTGCCTACCAAAGGCTCGCTAGGGGGGTGAATTTTTGCCTGACTCTTCCCTAGGACCAACCAGCTGCCACCAACACCCCCCTCCTTTGCAAGAAAAAAAAAAAAAGAAAAACAGACATAATAGTCATACTGGGAGTCAGGTTATTGATGATCCAGAAGTCATTTTAATTTTAATTTTTTTTTGTTCCCCTACTCAAGGTCACCTGGTACTTGGTCTACTACTGTCATAATTTATTGCTGAGCCTCACAGCATCACGCCACCAATCCTTCTAGACTCGACAGGAACATCCACTTCCTCAAAGAACCCTGACTGATTGTAGCAGCTGAGACTGCTTTTCAATCAAAAAATAAAAATAAAAAATCAGTTACTTCCTGACAGAGGCTTGTCCCATCACCAGCCAAGTCCCCCCCCCCCCTAACGACAACCACAAAGAAATGCTCCTCCAAAAGGACCAAGATGCTCGGATTGTCCTTGGTGACAACAATAGCGGAGGATCCGTTCAAGGCCATAGCATCGGATATAGACTAAGGGAAGAAGGGCGTACGGATGAGCAACCTGGTCTTGAGTCACCGATTCACCCCTTGGGAATCAAACCCTCGGGAAATAAGCTGCTCTCGCCTGGGACTACCGATGCTCGTGAGGCCATTGGAACGTTTCAGGCACTACCCGATGGTATGGTTATGGTTCTGCTGCTGTTGCTCTTGACAACCCCTCTGCTGTTCTCCTAGCTGACAATTCCATATAGAGGTTTTGGCACAGTTCCTGGAATATCTTGACCAGACATCTCTCAGACAACTGGGCTACTGCAGCAAGTTTCTGTACGCCTTCTCAATTTCTGAGGAGTTATGGAAGACCCTTTTCCTAGCGTAAGTACAGATGTCTAACAAGGCCAAGTTTGGCTTGTTGTCAGACGTGCTCTGGATGTGTCAAATAAGATCCGCCCCTTGTGTCCCCTCTCTTGACTCACCTTGTGTATTCCCCTATCTCCGCCCGCAAGAACTCTACCCTGTCTCAGAGTCTTATGGGCACAGTCATAGGGTTGATATGCCTGAGGCCTCAAGATCAGCTTCGAGACAGCCCATATCACCGAGCCCTACCAAGTCGTCCACAATAAGCATTGTGCCTTGATGGTGTTCGTAATTTCTTCCACAGACTACCCTTCTGACGGTTTTCTCAGGTATCATGAGCACAAACAACGCCCTTTCCAGTGGAAGGGAACGTGGCGATCGACATTACTGGGACTTCCCTCAGACAAGCACGCAAAAGTCGATTGCAGTACTGTCTTTTCTGATGTCCTCCACCGGCCATTTGTCTGTAGTCAAATCTCCCTGAACAGATTCTACTCCAAGATCCCGAGGTCCAACGAGATGAAGCGTTTCAAGGACCTGGCATATGATGAGTTCGCGGAGAAGTGGAGCGACACACCCTTCATACTCACCGAATGCGTTCGTTCCTGGCCGGTCTGCGGACAGTGGAACCTGCAGCATCTCCTCAGGACATGTGCAGACGTCGAGTTCCGCGCCGAAGCGGTTGACTGGCCTTTCTCGACATACCATGACTACATGACCAATAGCCAAGACGAGAGCCCTCTCTATCTGTTCGACAAGGCTTTTGCGGAGAAGATGAAGATTACAGTTGGAAAGCACGAGGGTGCTGCGTACTGGAAGCCTGACTGCTTCGGGCCAGACCTCTTCGAGCTGCTGGGCCCGGAGCGGCCTGCGCACAGGTGGCTGATCATCGGCCCGGCCAAGAGCGGATCTACCTTTCACAAGGACCCCAATGCTACATCGGCCTGGAATGCAGTGATCCAAGGTGAAAAGTACTGGATCATGTTCCCGCCCAATGTTGACGTCCCCGGAGTCTACGTCTCCAGGGACCAGAGCGAGGTGACGAGCCCCCTGAGCATCGCCGAATGGCTGCTCGAGTTCCATGAAGAGGCACGGCAGCTGCCGGAGTGCATCGAAGGAATCTGCAGGGCCGGAGAGATCCTCCACGTGCCAAGCGGATGGTGGCATCTTGTTGTCAACCTGGAGAGTGGTATCGCGCTGACACAGAATTTTGTGCCCAAGTCACACCTTGTCGATGCCCTGGAGTTCCTCAAGGACAAGCCGGACCAGGTGACAGGTTTCAAGCGGGACGTCTCGGACCCATACAGCCTCTTTGTCGAGCGCCTACAGGCTGAGTTCCCTGAATTGCTCCATGAGGCTCTGTTGGGCCTAGAGAGGAGGCAGAGCAGGAGGAAGCGAAAGTGGGATGATGCCATTGCTGGTGATGCAGAGCAGGAAGCAGGCTCTAGAGGGGGTTTCAGTTTCGGCTTTGGTCTCGATGAGGATGAGGATGAGGATGAGGATGAGGTACCTTGAGGTACTTATCATGTAGAACCACTACTTGTGCAGCTACTAATTGATACAGCACATAGTAGATTCTCCATACAATGGGATCAAATGTGGATGGACATAAGGCTGTCTGCTGCAAGACTGAGTAAGTACTTGGTGCTTTTCTTTCAGGCAGCATCTTACAGGCAAACACACCCAAGCATGCAAGTATTTATCCTGTGTGTGTGTGTGTGTGTGTGTGTAAGGCTGACTGCACACTATAGAGAAATAAACTGTCTATTCAAAAGTCTCAGTCAATGTCTCACTCTTTTTTTTTTTTTTTTGTGACATGCCCACAGTGTCCAATGTTTCTCTGTCTGGATAGTGAACTGAACCTGGGCGGCTAATTCGTGGCATTGCACCATACAACGATTACCCCTGTTAGCCCCTTTAGATACCTGGATAGCTGGGTACTACTGTACATTGTATGCTGCGACACTACCACTATTATGGTACCCTATAGTGTTCCATAGCAGTACAGTAGTACCTTGATAGCCTGCCCCCCCCCCTGGCCCCATGACAACCCCAAGGGCCAAGGGTGTATCACTGCATCTTCTGTGACCACTACCCACTGCGCCTTGACGACCCAACAGTTAGTTGTTCATCACCTTTGGAGGACCCAACGGCTGAACACAACATGGAAACATGAACCCATCGTCACTGTACTTTACACATACCACACACACACACACACACATTTAAATACATTCACAGACACACAGACACACAGACACACACAAATCAGAGTGGCACCCAGCCTGGCTGAGCAGCCCGGATCATTGACTGACCTTACCTTGATACTATTCCTGTGCCCTGCACAGTGAACAACCGACTGACCTTTGGCTGACTCAGGAGAGCTTGTTGTCTCTGCCTGATTCTCCCGCAGCTCTTTCCTGGTCTTGTCAGCAGCAAAGAGGCGCGCCCCTGCGCCTGCTGTGTCACCACCTTGTATAGGGTAGGCTGTCTCTCCTCTCTCTCTCTCTCTCTGTCACTCACACACACTCTCTCTCTACCCACCCACCCTCCCAGCCTTGTTCTCTCTTCTAGGGGAAACCTCTACTCAGCAGCAGGCGCAGCAGCAGCATCCCCTGTCACATCTGGCGTGCCGTGTGCCCCCGACCACGACTACGTAATGCCCCTCGAGACCCTGTGAAGCAGCACGATGCCCCTAGGCTTCACCACCATCGAAGTACGGCCTGAGCCCCCATCCCATAGATCGTCCTCCGCCCCCGACCGAATAAAGACGACACCGACATCATCTCTGATACGGACCCTCCGATCCCCTTGCGAACCGAACGAGGGGTCTCTTCCCACGCCCTGCCCTTTTCGAGTTGGTGCGATCCGTCACCCCAGCCAGGACGCCCGCCCGCTTTGATCTTGTCTCTCTCTCTCTCTCTTGTTCTCTCTCTTTCTCTCTCTCTCTCCGGGGGGGAAGGCTGACCAACAACTCAGCCCTGTCACCTTATGCCCCTCCAGGACCCTCCCGAGGTCGCAGCCGAATCGTTATAACAGCTCCATAGCCGTAATTCCGAATACCATCTCTTCTCTTGCGTTTCCACACGCACATCCACACACACACACACACACACACACAAACACACGCACATACACAGACACTCGTTCACACTCCACACACGCGCGCATCGAACTCATCTCTCCTCTCCTCCCCCAGACCGAGACCAACGGGAAAGGGGCCCTGATGGTTTCCGACGAGACGTACGAGATCTGCCTGCCAGTCCTACAGGACTCGGCCATAGAAGATGAGGACAAGGCGGACAAGCTGGAGGATCTCCTGAGGAAGGAGACGACGCTGACCGGCCAGTCGCTGGACAATGCGGTGCTGGACGTGCTCTGGCGGTTCAAGGAGGGAGGTGGTAATAGCGCCTCTCCTCCCGTGATCCGGCAGACCATCCTGCGGCGGCCGTCGCCAGCCTCGTTCAGGAGCGCAGCAACGCCCCTCTCCGGCTCACCGCGTCTCGGCGTGAGCCCTCTCGCACCACCAGGCTTCGCTCCTCCTTTCAGCCGCACCCTCTCGTCTGCCGCCTCCCCCTTCTCCTCTCCCCGCCCCTCACCGCGGCTTGCCTTTTCGACGCCAGCGATACCGCACAGCCCGAACCTGAATGCCTACGAGTTTGCGAACGATACAGAGCCCTCGCAGGAGACGTTCGAGGACTACACCTCTGACAATGTGGACTGGCTCGTGGCCGACGACGCCGTCAGTGTGGCCTCTTCCTTCGGCACAGCCAGCGGTCTCAACGCCGCCGCGCCCGAGTTCTCCTCCCAGCAGGCTCCGATGCGGCCGCACGACGTTCTGCGGTCGATTCTCGGCGAGTCGAGGACGGACGACGAGATCAGCCAGGCGCTCGTCGAGCACGGCTACGACCTGGGCGCAGTGCTCATGTCGATGATGGACTCGCAGGACACGCCCCCGGCTGCTTCGTCGGCGGACAGCAACGGCTACCTGGTCGGCAAGTCTATGACCCCAGACGCCCGCCCTACGACCCCGGCAGACCAGAAGTCAGGGGTGATCTGCAAGTTCTTCCTGTCATCTGGCAGCTGCATGCGCGCAGACTGCCGCTTCAGCCACGACCTGAGCGGTCATATCTGCAGGCGAGTTATCTATACACACACACACACACACACACACACACACACACACACACACACATACACACACACACACACATACACACAAACCCATTGACCCTTGGCTTTGGAGCTCCAAGGGCTGACGTGCTGACGACCATGACCGACCTGTACAGATATTGGCTCGCTGGGAACTGCCTGGCCGGAGAGACGTGCATCTTCTCGCACGATCCGGCTCATCTCATGAACAAGCTGAATGTCGAGGGCACGAGCACCCCTCCCACGCAGAAGTCACCCGCCAACATCCAGGTTCAGGACTACTCCAGCTTCCCGTCACTCGGGTCCCTGAACCTGGACGCAATTCCTACGTTTACCCCTTCTGTTGGTATCACACCGCCGCCAGGGTTCAAGAACATCCCAGGTGAGCCGCGGTCGCGGTCCCGCCCGGGCAGCCGACATCAACAGCAGCAGAACAAGGAGGCCGCGGCCGCCGCCCAGGCAGCCCTCTCGCTCGACGACAACGAAGCCTTCCCGAGTCTTGGTTCGGCCTCGGCCAAGCAGGGCAAGAAGCACCACGGTAAGCGGGGTGGCCATGGACACGGGAGCAAGGAGACGTATGCCCCGAGCTCCCTGGCCGACATTGTCAAGATGGCCCCATCGCCCGGCCCCGCCTCGCGGCCCGAATCGTCCAAGAAGATGAGCCGCAACGGGAGCTCGCAGGGCGGGCGGAACGGAGAGAACAGCGCGGCAGCGCAGGCCATCCCCAGCCCGAAGCACATTCCATGGCTGGAGACGGGCGAGGGCACGAACAAGGCGTACATGAAGGCCCGCGGCGAAGCGCACAGGCACGGCGCACTTAGGAACAAGTTCCTGCAAAAGTAAGTGGTGCACTTTTTTTTTCTTCTTCTTTTTTTCTTCTTCTTTACCTTTCTCTCCCCTCCTTCTTTGCTGCAACTTTTATCCTATTGAAGGCCCTTTCATCTTGAGATTGTGGAACTAAAGAAGAGGATCAAATTATTACAGTGCTGCGCAGGCGTGGAACCGGCAAGATGCACGGCAGGCCAAGGTGTTCAGCCTCCGAGGGCAGAGCGAGAACGACCTGATGCGGAGGTACCACCGCGAGGCGGCAGACAAGCTGTACGAGGAGCGCAATAAGAACAGCTCGCCATCAAGCAACGAGATCTACGTAGACCTGCACGGGCTGCACACGGAGGAGGCAGTGGAGTACCTGGAGCGGGTACTGCTGGAGAACGAGCACGACAGCAGGCCGGTGTACGCGATCACGGGAACAGGGCACCACAGCAAGAACGGTAAGGACAAGGTGGGCAAGGCTGTGCGCAGCTTCCTGGGCGAGTGGCGGTATGCTTTTCGGGAGTTCTCGGTGCCGGGGGATCGCAACAGCATGGGCGGGATCCTGGGGATCGACGCGCGGAGCTACGACAGGAGCCTGCTGAAGACGCGGAGGGACGAGCCCAAGGAGGCGGTGGATATCCTGTCGCAGGGCGTGGAGATAGGAGAGGGCAAGGTGAAGCTTCTGGTGCGCGATACTACAATTGGCAAAGAGCCCCCCAAGGGGCCTAGAGGGGGTCGGTGACCTAGACGAGAAGGAGAAGAAGAAGAAGAAGAACAAGAAGACTAAAAGTCAAAGAAAGTAAGAATAAAGTTAAAGTCACAATACGCCCGTCTCCCCTCCCTCTCCCCCTTCGGTGTGCCTTAACTATGATGACGCGAAGCTGAAGAGGTTCAGAGAAGAGAGGCCGGTGGTCGGTGGTCGTCTTGGCGGCGTCCAAGAATTGCAGCATGACAACCCGCCCCCCCTCTTCTCCTGGGTCGAGATCTTGTCGATCAGATCCAGGGGGATCTACCCGCTGATAAATATTGATAGCACAAAAGACCCCTAGATCGGATCTCTCGACTTGCCCACCAGCCCTGGAGGCGGCTGCCGCCCTACTTACTTATTTAAGCTACCATGTACATAAAATACGACTATAAAGATGCAAGGCACCTTGCATACATGTATCTGCAGTATGGGGTCGACATGCATGCATGGCGGTGTAGATCCAATAATAATAATAATACAACAACAACTTCGGGTCACGGAAGATGGCCCTGCCCCCCCACCCCCGGGGAAATGGGCTTGCGACAATCCAAAACGGACCCCGTGAAACAGCAAAGATCACCGAAAGGGAACTGGGCCGCCTTTTCACCGGGGCATGTAATCCTTTTTTTTTTTACTTCTTCTCTTGTCTCTGATCTTCTCTCTCCACACTCAAATCCCTCTCACTCACAATCAACAAGAAGAAGAAAAAAACATCTTTGATTGGACTTGGAAACCTTGTTCCCATCTTAATTACCAGAGAGAGTATAAGAGAGAGAGAGAGAGAGAGAGAGAGAGAGAGAGAGAGCAGAAGAGAAAGAGAGAGAGAGAGAAGCAGGCATACTTGGTTTTATTTAAAGCGGATGCTGATGCTGATGCTGATGCTTAGTGCCTACCAAGTACATACTGTACTGTACTGTACTGCGGGGGGCTGCTGCTGCTGCTGCGGCCACCACTAGCACTGGTGTGAGCACTACTGCTTGCTGTATTACTCTTCAAACAGTTTCACACGTCACCTCTCTCTTCCTCAACCAATTCAGCCCGACAATCAACCCAGGAAGAAGAGAGAAAAGAAAGACAAACAAGAAAGAAAGAAAGCAAGAAGAAATAACCGCTGCTAATTGGGCTCAGCCCAAGAATCATCAACTCGTTCTTTTTTCTTCTTCTTCTTCTTTTCCTTCTGGTCCTGATGGCTACAAAGAGGTAGCTTTCTTTTCCTATACACAACCTCTTCTTCTTCTTCTTCTTCAGCTTCCCAAGCTGTGTACCATCACTACGACAGCAGGGACTTGAGGTATATTCCAAGTAATCCAGCAGGCAGATCCCCATAAGTGAAGGAAGAAGCTAATAATGACAGCTTTGACAACAGAAGCTCTTCTCTCCAGACGTCCAACCACCATGCCAGCCGACCATCACCAACCCGCGGCAGCCGGCCTGTCCGCTTCCCCATCACCGCACAACAAGATACCCTCCTCGTCCTCCTCCTCGCCTTCCTCCTCACCTCCTCCCTCGAGAGACTCCCACACCCCGTTCCGCGATGACCTGAACGACGAGCACGATGCGCCCCCAGCAGCAGCAGCAGCAGCAGCAGCTCCCTGGGCCCGCCCCTCCACAGCCCCGTCCTCCTCCTCCGCCCGCCGTCTCTCGACGCCCTACAGCTTACACGGCCGCCGCCACTCGGGAGCCACTACCACCACGACGCCCACCGACCTCCGCTCCCAGCTCGGCGCCCTCGTCTCCACCTCTATAACGGCCGCGCGCAACCTCTACAACCACTCGGCATCCGTCTACGCGGGGCTCTCCCCGACCCAGCAGTTCCTCGCCCTCGCCGGCGGCGTCGTCGTCCTCGCCCTATCCATCACCCTCCTCGTCTTTTCGCACCGCCTCTTCACCCTCCTAGCCCCCGTCGCCGTCTCGTGGCGCGCCCTCCCCGGCGGCTGGCTCATCATCTGGGCCCTTACCTTCTTCGTCGCCTTCCCCCCCCTCGTCGGCTACAGCACCGCCTGCACCGTCGCCGGCTTCGTCTACGGCTTCCCCCTCGGCTGGCCCATCGTCGCCTCCGCCACCGTCGCCGGCTCCACCGCCGCCTTCGCCGCCAGCCGCACCGTGCTCTCCGCCTACGTCGACCGCCTCGTCGGCACCGACCACCGCTTCGTCGCCCTCGGCCAGGTCCTCCGCCGCGACGGCCTCGGCGTCCTCGCCCTTGTCCGCTTCTGCCCCCTGCCCTACAGCCTGTCCAACGGCTTCCTCGCCACCGTCCCCTCCATCCGGGCCCCCGGCTTCGCCCTCGCCACCGCCCTGGCCTCCCCCAAGCTGCTTGTCCACGTCTTCATCGGCTCCCGCCTCGCCCTGCTCGCCGAGCGCGGCGACGAGATGGGCTTCGGCGACAGGCTCGTCAACTACCTCTCCATGCTCGTCGGCGCCGGCGTCGGCGTCGGCGTCGGCTACTTTATCTACCGCCGCACCATGGCCCGCGCCGAGGAGCTGGCCCGCGAGGAGGCCGACACCGGAAGGCCGCTCGAGGGAAGGGCGAGGGGCGGTGGTGGGGCGTACCTGGACGAGGAGGAGGAGGCGGCGGCGGCGGCGGCTCTTGCTGGGGCAGAGGATGCCAGGTTGATGAATCCGGATGATGCGGCTGCGCTGATGGTGGATGATGATGATATCTCGCTGTGGGACACGGCGGGGGATGACGCGTGGGGGGATGAGGAGGGGGAGGAAGGGGGGGGTTATAGGGACGAGGAAGAGGCTGTGGGTGGGAAGAATGGGAGATGATATTGGGGGTTTACCGAGATAGATAGACAAGACTGACTGACTGGCTGACTGAACAACAGGGAGAACAGGAAACAGAGAGAGAGAGAGAGAGAGAGAGCTCTTTTACGACAAGAGACTTTTGACTTAATATATATATACATACATATATATACATGAATAGAAGAAATTGGTAGAAGTCAGTGACCATAGACAGGTCAGTCCAATGTATAAATATTTGTAAAAAAAGGTATCATCATTGTGTGCTGTATGTCACACTCTTTGACGGACGCGACGTGCATGTGGCCCCTATCAATACTATCAAATAATCACTCTCCCCCAACACCAACCCAATCAAGTCAATCGAAACCCTTCGAAGAAGAAAAGAAGGAAGAAGAAAAAAAAGTATCGAAACAACGCGCTCGCTTGCTCAAGATTACAATACAGATTCGTTCAAAACAAGGAAAAAGAAAAAGAAGAAAGTAAAAAGATCATCATCATCGGTGGTGGTGTTGTTGCTGCCCGCCCTGAAGATGCTGCATAAACTCGATCGCCTGTTCCATGTTGTATCCGATAAACACAGGCCCGTTGAAGACCATCTGGGGCACTGTCACGCCTGCAGTGGGCGCAGCAGTCTTGGTGCCGGTGGTGCCGGTCATGTTGATAAAGGTCGGCTGGTGAGAGGGAGGGGGGCTGTCGGGAGGTGCAGGCTGCGGATGTTCCCGAGGCGCAGGGAACTTGAGAGGTGTAGGGAAGTGCTGGCCTGCAGCAGCGTGTCGTCTCTCATCCTGGGCAGGCCGTGATGGTGGCGGCGGCGGCCGGGGGCTGTGGTGCTCATCCATCTTGGGGAACTCGGACAGACCTGGACCATCCAGCCGGATCTTGGTGTGGTCAAAGGGACACTTGGATGGTCGCGCCGCCGTCGACGCCTTGGGTGTCTCGGCAGGCGCCGGCGAGGGCATACGAACGGGCGCGGGTGGGGAGGTGGCTCGTTCCAGCCGATCATCCGACGGTGGGATCGGGACGGAGATGCCCCATGGTCTACTTGGGCTCTCGCCTACTCGGACTTCCTTGAGCGGGCGGTCGAAGTGACCGGTGCGGTCGAGGTCCTGCTCATCCACCTCCACAGGGGTTTCGGCCTCAGTCACGCCACCCGCCGTCACATCCTCCGCCACGCTCGCCCTCACGTTCTGGGCCCAGTCGCTGACACGACGGTCCGAGGTTCGGTCGCCTTCCGCCTTCGTCGTATGGTCGGGCGCAGGCAGCATGGGGGCGTGCAGGTGGGAGAGGTCCTCGATCATGGACACGATGTTGCCATACTTGGCGTCGAGCTTTCTGATCTGGTCCTCCGTCCTCTGGTTTCTCCGCAGGCAGACCTCGTGGCTCCTGGGCAGCTCGTGCTTGTGTGTCTCGACATAGCGGGCAATCTCCTCGGGCGAGTGCTTGTCCATGTATCTGATGGGGCACTTGGCCGCTGCGCTGTTGTTGGTTGTGGGATCAGGCGAGCCGTCAAGCATGGCGGCGCAGATCGGATCACCAGCCGGGTGCGGGATGGCGTCTCCGACCCCGTCTCCGTCCCCGTCGGTGGCTTCTTGCTTGGCTGCGGCGGAGAAGGGACACTGCAGGTGCCCCTTCTTGCCCTCCACGGTGAAGTCCTTCTCCAGGACGGTCGACAGCTCCGAGGTCATCCTGGTCGAGCCGCCACCACCACCACAGCGGGTAGACATGGCGAAAGCCTTGCCCGTGTCAGCCAAGACCTGCAGCTGGCTGGCGACCTTCTTGCCCTCGCGGATAAAAAGAGCGAGCTGGGCCTGTGAGCTGTCGGACCCGAGACGGCTGGGGAGGGGTACGAAACTGGCGGATGTTGGGGTGGGAGGAATCTGCAGCTTCGCGATGGTCTCTGCGACGTCTGGAGCACAGGGTGCGTATTTGTCGGCCAAGGCCTGATACTGGAAAGAGGGACGAGGTTTGGTCAGTAAATCGCAGGGGTGTCTTTTTTTTGGAAGAAGAGATGCAGGAAGGTCAGGGTCAGGTGAGAGGGAGTGGAATGCTGCAGGTAAGCAGGGCCAAGACAGGGTATTATTCTCTTTAATTGGATTTTTTTTTAATAAAAAAAAACCAAGGAAAAAAGAATAGTCAGACAAGTGGTAAAAGGTTGTCTCCACGAACTGCCAGAAGACGGTTCAATGCAGATCTAGAGCTAAAGGTTGTTCATCATATAAAGTAGAGGCCCAGGAAGAAGACATAAATGAATGTATGTATATATATATATAAAAGACGTACCTGCTCGTGGGCGTAACGCAGCTTGTGCTCCAGAATGGTCTTCCGATCGGTCAGGGTCTGAAGCTCGCCGGCTACAGCGTTGAAGGACTCAACCAACTTCTGGATCAGTTGGAGCGAGTCCATATCCGTGGTGGCCAGCTGGACATGGAAGGGAAAGAAAGACCAACGTGCAGCACATTGGTGATTCCTCCAGGTTTTATCCGGCAGAGGCGTTGTGGAAGGGAGAGGTGGCCATGAAAGGCTGGCGTCTTGTTGTTGTTGTTGTTGTTGTGTCGGGGGAAAATATTCAAGATGGACGGACGTGTGGAAATTTTGCTTAGGGGCTTTTCCAGGTGCTGCCGCTCCAAGATGGAACTTTCTCCATGTGGTGTTACTATAGGCCGATGCCGGATGGGGGGGGCCTTCAGGTACCTCTTAGCCCGTACCACACAGTCTTGTAGCACCTGAGGAAAAGATACTAATGGTACTGCTGATCAGGGTGCTCAGTGGCTATGAGTGGGTACCTTGGACCGCATGCCCAGAGGGGGCTACCGGCTGCACAGGTGCCACGGCGCTGGAGATCACTCATTAATAAGGCCCCTGGCGTCTTAGTGGCGTTTACCACTATCTTTTTTTTGGGGGGGTTTTTTGGCGCAACCTTAACACCGTACTCTGACTTGTTTCTCTGCAGTGGATGGGAATCTGAGACAGCATAAGATTGTATAAAAATTATCTTGAGAAGAAGATCACGATACTAAAGAAAACCTCTTGTATTTCCCTGCCACAGGGTAAGTTATTCCACTCGAAATTAGGCCAGCATGAGGGGGGAGAAGGAGGGGGTGGGGGGGTTTGTACAAGTAATGTTCTGCAGCATTACTTGCCTGATTGAGTGGGGGAGGAATGCACTGTCTGCCGGGACGTACTTCCGCTTCTGAATAAGTGGGAGGAGTCTCTCCCCCCCAAACACGCGCTGTAACTTTGTATCACAACCGACTTGGACCTCTTGCTCGTCTCTTCGTATGCAGTCAAAGAGCACCCACTCACTTACTCGGTTCCTCACATCACACATCGTTTTTCCCCCAGAACTGCGTCTCAGTGTCAATATATTTGGAGGGGAAAATTACACGGCACATCTTGTGATACTCCCTCCTCCTCCTCCTCCTCCTCCTCCTCCTCCTCCTCCTCCTCCTCCTCCTTCTTCTTCCCTCCCTCCACCCTTCCTCTTATCTTGGGCTTCTCGTCTGTGTTACTCATTAGGTATTAAGATTACTATCGTGATATTCCCCGTCTCTCTCTTTTTCACGGCCTACAGTCCGCTTCACTATGGCTGCTCTTGCGATTCCCGCTGCCAGGTTGATCAGGAGCGCCAAACATGTTGTTCCAGGTGAGTCAACCAACGCAAAGCCTTGCCAAGGACTCTGTCGACTGACTTGCTATATCATCAGGGCCTTTTCTGGTGACCGAGTATCTATTCTCTGTCCCCAAGGACTACCGCAATCCCCAGGACGGCGAGGTCCAGCTCTTTGCGAGATCAGCCACCAAGCACGAGGCTGCCGTCTCTGCCTTGGAGCAGCCTGTACCCCAGAGACCCTGGAGTAAGTCCTTCTGATGGTGGTGGTGGTGGTTATGATGGTGCCCACCCACACTTGTCTTCCTTCCCCCAGCTGACGGTTGGCCTCTTCCCCTTTCTTGCTCTCCCTCTCTCCAGTGGTTTACCTCCAGGGCGGCCCTGGCTTCGGCAATCCTGAACCTCAAGACTCACCTCTCACCCGCTTCGTCCTCAACAAGGGCTACCAGATCCTCTTCCTCGACTACAGAGGCGTGGGGCTCAGTACGCCGGTCACGGCAGACACCATCCCCTCACGGGCCACTGACCAGTTCGAGTACCTCAAGCACTTCCGCCAGGACAACAATGTGCGTGACCTCGAGGCCGTGCGCAACTACCTCACAGCCGGGGTCGCCGACCCTGTCAAGAGGAAGTGGTCCATCTTTGGCCAGAGCTTTGGCGGCTTCGTCTGCCTGTCGTATCTGTCCAAGTTCCCCGAGGGCCTGAGCGATGTCTGGATCACGGGTGGTCTGGCGCCCCTCTCGAGGGAGCCCAGGGAGGTCTACCAGGCCACGTTCAAGAAGGTCTACGAGCGCAACATGGCCTACTATAAAAAGTTTCCCGAGGATATCGCCACCGTCCGCAGGATTGTCTCCTACCTCCATGCCAAGGAGGCCGGCGGCGGCGGCGGCGGCGGCGTCGTGAAGCTCCCTGGAGGCGGGAGGCTGACGGCAAGGCGCCTCCTCACCATCGGCAACATGTTCGGCTTCCACGGCGGCTTCGACAACGTGCACAGCATGCTCTTGCGGATGGGCATGGACCTGGACCAGTATGGCTTCTTCACCCGTCCCACTCTTGACCAGTTTGAGACGTACCTGCCCTTCGACACAAATCCCATCTATGCCATCCTGCATGAGGCCATCTACTGCTACAAGAACGGCGTCGCTTCGAACTGGGCGGCCCAGCAGGTAGGGCAGGACCTTCAGGACTTCCGCTGGCTGTCTGCCGATAACCATGGCTTCGACGATCCAGCTTTTGCGAACGACACGACGCCGCTGTGCTTCACGGGCGAGATGATCTTCCCTTTCATGTTCGACGACTACCCCGAGCTCAACAGGATGAAAGAGGCCGCCGAGATGCTCGCCCGGTACGAGCAGTGGGACGATCTCTACAACGAGGAACAGCTCCAGAGAAACACGGTCCCCGTCTACGCCGCGAGCTACATCGAGGACATGTATGTGGACTTCGACCTGGCGAGGGAGACTGCTAGAAAGGTCAACGGCATCAAGACCTTCGAGACCAATATCAGTACGTTGTGTTGTCTTTCCCCCCCCCCTCCCCCCAATAGTCAGGGGCATTTCCTTCCGCCCTGGAAAATCCATTGCGAACGCGATTACTGACAAAAAGCGCCACCACCAGTGTATCACAATGCGATCCGAGCCCGCTCGGACGAGGTGCTGTCGCAGCTCTTCAAATGTGAGAGCAGCCCTTTTTGTTACCGAAGCGACGCGTGACGTGTGCAAGATACTGACAAGAATGTCATGGCAGTGCGGGAAGATACCATCGACTAGGTGTTTAGGCATTCCTGAGCCCAAACCTCCTTCTTCTCCAGGGCGACAGCTCAACAGCCGGTAGAGATCTGAGTGGCTCCGAATTGTCAATAGTGAGCCGCTCGCTTTGCATTCATAGACGGGGTAAATATATATTCATTTATATATATACATATATATATATATGTATCTATACATCTCTATGTATGTGATATCGTTTTTCAAGCACCTCTCATACACACGACTTCATATAGGTATCTTGGCGGCCACGCTCTTCCAAAAGTCACATCGCGTCTTGAACTGCGTCAGCTTGACGTCGGCAAAGCCATCGGCATTGATGTTGAACTCCTCGCCTGACGAGAGCGGAGGCACGCCCGAGACGTTGCTAGGTGTCAGTTTCAAAGCATTCGGGTCGCCCGTCTCGAAGAAGGAGGCGAAGGCTCCGGTGTAGCCTTGGTAGATCTCTGGTTCGGTCTGTTGCACGGAGCTGATTGTGTCCCACTGCGCCAAACAAAAAAAAAAAGAAATTGTGTGTAAAAGGTTAGCATCCATCGCGATGTTCTCGGTTTCTTTTCTTCTTGTTCTTCTTCTTCTTTGACTCATCATATCAGATCATTGGAACATCGGAAGGAGGACGTACCCATTCAGTATCGGAACCATGAGTCGCAGGCGAGATCGAGTATTCACCCAGAAAACTGCCCTTGGGTGCCGCGGCCGCCATCCAGTATCCAGGACAGGCCAGCACAGAGTCCCTGAAGATCAGACCGGCCCGGATAAATGTCGTGTTATAGCTCGGGATCAGCTCGCTGCTCCCGTCCTCCGGGTACAGCTCCTTGACCTTGTCCAGGTCGGCCTCGGAGAAAGCAGGCAGGTAACCCGCCAGCCAGCCATCAAAGCTAGCCAGGCTCGCGTTAAACGGCGGCGACCCCGTGTTGTTCGCATCGGCCAGCCCAGGGGGGACAAAGTTCTGGCCCTCGTGGGTATTGTACATGCCCCACCCATAGTCCATGTTCACCAGCCCCTTCTCGCTCGCCTCGCTCAGCCGCATCGTCAGGAACCGGCCGTCGATCACGGGCGCCCACGTGTAGCTGCTCGTGTTGTACGTATGGCTCGCGTCCACCACCAGGCTCGCGTCGCGCAGGGCCTGCACGTCGGCCTTCTTCAGGCACGCCAGGCTCCCCGGCCCCGTCCCGCACCCCGCCAGCGTGCTGAAGCTGTCGTAGACGGCCTGGGCCTGGGGCGCGTCGTAGTCGTATGTCTTGACCCAGAAGGGGCTCGAGGCCAGGGCGCGGCTGAGCCTGGGGCGCGGGCTGCTCTGGGCGGCCGCCGGGACGCCGGCGCGGGCTATGGCCTGGGCTACCACGCTGCCTCCGCCGGCGGACTGGCCCCAGATGGAGATCTGGCTTGGGTCGCCTCCGAAGGCGGATATGTACTTTTGGGTCCCTGTGTCGCTGTTAGTTCTTGTTTGATTGCCTCCATGGGGGAGAGAGAGAGAGAGAGAGAGAGAGAGAGAGAGAGAGAGAGACGCAAGAAGACAACGAGAGAGGGGTGAATCGGCCTTGTTCTTCCCCATCTTTATTTGCTTCTTCTTCTTCTTCTTCTTCTTCTCAAGAAAATAAAACCAACAAGACGAGAAGAATATGGAAACAATGAACAACTCACACTTGATAGCGGCATCCTGATCCAACAACCCCGGGTTCAAATCACTCCCATTCCGATCCGCCGCAATCTCCCGCCCCGGCAAGAACCCAAACGCATTTGTCCTATAGTTGGCATACACAAACACCAGATCCGTCCCCTCCGAGACATTCAGCACAGGATACGCGCTGGGCGGGATAGAGAAGCTCGCATCCCCCTCGATATACGCCCCGCCATAAAACACAACCACGACAGGCCGGAGAGGTGCGGCTGCTGTCCAGGGCCGCGAGTAGAGGCCCAGGTACAGACAGTCTTCGGAACCGTTGACGGTGCGCTGGGGACACATGTCGAAGGTCTGGGTGGAGTTGTAGATGGTGCCGTTGGGGAGCGGGGACGGGGGCTGCGGGCCGCGGAACCGGAGGAGCCCGAGGGGCGGGGCGGCGAAGGGGATCTTTTGCCAGTAGGTGATGTTATAGGTGGAGGAATAGGCGCCTTGGAAAATACCGTAGTCTAGGGCGGCGAGGAGGTCTTGCTGGGCGAGGACGGTGGTGGTGGTGGCTAGGAGGAGGAGGAGGAGGGTGGTGAGGACGAGGAGGGGGCGAAAGGAGGTCATCGTGACGGCTGCTTCAAGGTTGGTGGTGAGGGAGGAGGGGCCAGTGGGTGACGACGAGAAGTGCCGTCGAGGACGAGGAGGAGAGTCTCCATGATACTTGGCTAGTTAAGTATATATTGTTCATGTCTTTCTTCTTCTTCTTCTTCTTTTTTTTTTTAATTCCTATTATTATTATTCAATCTACTTTTCGGGTTGATGTTCCGGTAGACTTGACCTGCTCCATCCATGAGATACCCCGAGGATCCGGAAAGACGAAGCCGACATAGCAATACATAATGCCTAGAGACCAAGACCCCAAGGAGAAACACACAATAAAAGAGAATCGCCTTTTTTTTTTGTTTTTTTTTTGGCTGTTACTGCAAAGTGACATCGTTCTTCCTCACCCTATCAAGATTGGTGACGATGTTGATCGATAGTTTGGAAGGGGGGGAGGGGGGAATCAACTTGCAATATTCCTCCCCCGCATTATTGAAGATGGAAGGGGGAGAGGTCTGGGGGAATCATGTGGAGGCGGCGAGGATGGAAAACCAGGAAGGGGGCCGGCCTTGCATGATGCAGGACAACATTTCGTTTGGAAATCCACCAATGGGGGTTTTGGTAACGCCTCTCTTCTACTTCACGGGCACACGGTTAAAAGGATGCTTAAACTTGTGCAGACCAAAAAGAAGGCTATTGCTCGGGTTCTGCTATTAATTATAGCCCGAAATGACTTGACAAACCACAACTGTCCATGACCCCTTTCCTCCTTCACATCTAGGCCTCGGGCTTTTTCGAGGGGAAAAAGAGAGAGAGAGAAAAAGCTCTTTCATTCCGTCAAACTTTCATTATTAATTCATTCTGTCCTGTTCTCTCGTCCTTGTCCTTCAAAGGCTCTCCTCTTAGCAAGATGCATCCACTAAACACCTCCTCTCTCATCAAACTGTGCGTCTGCTTCTCTCTCTCTCTCTTCCCTTTCTCTGTCCGAAGTTCCAAGACGGTGCCACCACAACCCCCCCCCCCCACCCAACTTCAGTACCCGTACCGATGCTGTGCAGCGCGATGGCGTTGGTGATGCGCATGCAGACCGACGGCCGCGAAGGGGTTCTGGCCCCTAAAGTTCCCATTCCTCTCCATGCTCGGGATGCCAGAGACGAGGTCCGCCTCGCCCCGCATGGCCATCTCCTTCAGGATCAGGGCACCAACCTCTGGGTTCTCGGTCAGGAACCGGCTCGTCTCGGCCGGCGCCCTCTTCCACAGCGTCGCCTGCAGGAACCCGACGCGCGCAAAGATCATCTTGAGCAGGCTGTCGCTCTCGCTGACCCCGGCGTGGAGCTTCGTACAGAGCCGGAGGACCTCGACCCGCGCGGCGTCGGAGCCCGCCACCTCGAGCATGTCGATCATCACGCGGGCGACCTTTTGCTTGAACCCGTCGAGCAGGAACTTGTTGGCGCAGATGTACACGTCGATGTTGAGCTCGTATGTCATGAGCCACGTGCGCATGTCCTGGCCCTGGATCCGGGCCGGGTCCTTGTCCGCGGCCGGGGGCGGCGGCGTGATGTTTTGCACCAGAGATAGGGGGTCGGCGCCCGGGCGAGGCTGGTTGCGGCGAGGTCTCTGGCCGGGGATATCAGCAGGAATAAACGCTGCAGGCTGTTGGGCCCCCAGAGGGAGCATGCCAAGCGGATTTCCGCCCATCTGGAACCCGCACGAGATGCAAGGGGGTTCATAGCACTGCGGACAAGTACAATCTGGTCGGTGCTCGCCCGGGTGCTTCTGACCCGGGCGCTCGTCTTCGCTCTGGACCCGACCCTGGGCCCGGGCTTGACGCCGCCGGATGCCGTCGGTGCCGTCGGTGTCATCACCACCGTCGTCGGTGAAGACATCTGAGTCCATGTCCATGCTCATAAAGTTTCCATATGCTGGGCCTTTGCCCTTGCCGTTGTCCTTTCCCTTTCCCTTGCCCATGCCCTTGCCCATGCTCTTGTTTTCTTCAGAGGTGAGCGCACTGGACAGAGGCTTGGTCGGGACATATCTCTCTTCGTAGAGGTAGGCGACGAGGAAGTGGAAGATGGCTGGGTCCTCCTCAGGAAAGTCAAGTGACTGGGCCGCCGCCTCTGCAAAGTTTCCGCAGAGTGCCTTCTCAAACCATGCAGACTTGAGGAGAACACTTTTGTGAACCTAGCAAATGTGAGTAAAGGCATTGCTCTTATTGAAGCACAGAGTCTGTGGCTCTATGTGTGTGTGTGTGTGTGTGTGTGTGTGTGTGTGTGTGAGGAAGAGAGAGAGAGAGAGAGAGAGAGAGAGAGAGAGGTGTTCGGAAGCTGAAGACACACCTGGAAGACCTCCTGATGAGGTGCAGTACCGACACGAACCGGGATGATCGGGGAGCTGAATCGCCTGCAGCAAGTTGTCAGTCTAGAACTTCCAAGCACATAGGGACTCTATTTCGTCGTGCGAATAACAGTGGCGACTGTGGATTTGTCCGAAAAAAAACAAGAAAAAAAAAAACTTACCCATCGTGAGTAGTGAGCCACAAGTCCTCCTGATAGTCCAAGGCGTCCTCCTCATCAAGTCCTCTCGGCATCTTGTTCAGCACCCTGATGTCCGGTGCGTTCGAAGGAGCTTGCATGGCCTCAAACAGGGTGAACTTCCTCCTGTTGTTGTTGTTGTTGTTATTGTTGTTGTTGTTGGCGCTGTTGTTGTTGTTGTTGTTGTTGTTGTTGTTGTTGCTGTTGTTATTGTTGTTCCTCCGCGAAGACCCCTCCCCGTTTCTTGGGGGCGGGAACGAAATGTTCCACGTCTGCAATGAATCCATACTTTTTGTCGAAATTCAGGACGACCAACCGATGAAGCGAACAAGTAAACTCGATGAGCCAGATGCTCGAAAAACCTGGAGGGAGAGAGAGAAGGGGGGGGGGAGGGAGAGGAAAAGGTTTTCTTCCCGAGAAAGAGGAGAGAGAGAGAGAGAGAGAGAGAGAGAGAGAGAGAGAAGAGGGGGGGAATAAATTGAAAAGGCAGCAGAACCAACACTGCAGGCTCTGCGGACAAGCGGCACACGGCGAAGAGCGGTATGATACGGACGCAGAAAAAAGTAAAGAAAGAGGCAGAAGGTCCCACACGCACGTTTCAGGATAGGCTGCGCAATTCTTTTAGATTACAAGCGGGAACGAGCAGCGGGAGGAGGGTGTTGGCAGAGGGCAGCTAGCCAGCCAGCCACACCGACCATCTGGCCGAATGGCATGCACGCATACGAGGCGTGTGACGGTATGGCGAGCGGCTCGTGTGTAACCTTGGGCGCTGTTCACCTGTCATGTTCGAGAGAGTGCTTGCTTCTAGGAAAGAAGACCTAGTACAAGATGCAGGAGGGTAGGGTAGTGGCAACCTGAGCTGGAAATACAGTATTGGCCTGGGGGCAGGCAGGGGCGACGAGGCGGGTGGTGGTGATGATGATGATGATGATGACGATGATGATTGCTTCTGCTCTCATAGCCAAACGCTGTTGGTTATCTGACACAAACATGCAGCGGGGAGCCGCCGCCAGGTTCGCAGGTCCTTGCTCTTTTTGCAAAATGCCCATGGCGACCTAACAACCCGCTTTCCAAAAAAAGAAAAAACAAGAAAAAAGAAAAAAGAAAAAAAGCAAAGAAAGAAAGAAACACTGCGTTGCAGTGACAAAAGCAATGTGACTGCACTAGAAAATAAAAAAGCGAGGTACGCATGCACCGACCTGCATCGATAGTGCAAGTTACTGCCAGGGATTCGACGCGGACGGAGCGTAGCAACGCAGCAAGCTTTTGCCAGGATTTTGATTAAGTATGCTGCTGTGCAACATTGGGCTGCTGCCGGAGTGAGTTGAGGCTGCGGCGCTGTGGTTGGGCGTTAACAACTTGATGTTGCTTATTTTAGTGTTGGGTATTCATTCGCGCGCGCGATAACTTGTGAGCTTTGCCATCCATGCATCTATTTGCATGAGGCAAAATGATCTGCAATGCCTTGACGGAGCATTTGAGGGAGAAGGGGGCGGGGGGGAGAAGGGTGTGGCCAGGTTCGTTGGGGTGTACTGGCAGCTCTGGGAAGACGAGTGAACAGCAGAGTGTCTCAGCTGAACCAGAGGGAGGGTGGTATGGTCGCCTCTTCGCTCATTGCTGGGAATTTTGGTGGGTTGCAGCCGAGATGCAGCAGCGGCAGAGGCAGGGGGGCAAATATTGGACGACACCTCAAATCAGTGGCTGATGGCGAAACACAAGGCTTGCTCCGCTGCGGGTTGCTGCAGGACACGAGACCACACCAACGGGAGTCATAAGTTTTGGGTGCTTGCTATGGTCAGGCAAAAGCCATCCCCCCCCCCCCCCCCGCCCCCTCTCTCTCTTAGCAGCAGGTTGATCGGGACGGAAGAGCTGTATGGAAGACCACCCGTTGCGGTCCACGATGAAACACAACAAACTTGCCAATGACTCCGATCCGCTTTGGAAAAAGACCTGAGCGGGGGCTGTTGGCCTAGATTCTTACGATCATTCCTCGTCGATATCATGTTGCAGCTCGATTTCTGGCCCAAACGTACATTAGCTCCCTTTTTTCTTTCTTTTTCTTCTTCCTTTTTTTCTTTGTTTTCCGATCATCCTTGTGGTAGGCCCAGGTAAACAACTTACGCCAAAGCTTGTTTGCAGAGTCTGCAATGACATTCGCCTTGTTCAGCAGCTTCTCCTTGTACTTTTCCTCGTCCTTAGCCTCGAGGCGCAGCTTGTTGGGCTGTGCTTGCATCAGTATCGGAACCAGCTCCTGAGGATCCGCGTTGGCGACCGCAGCCACACTCCGCAGCCCGTTATCCCAAAAGACCCGCGCGGTCCTGCTCTTGACAAACGTGATCCTGGCCAGCTCCAGCAGGTCCGACTTGGCGCCGGCCCTGAGCCTGTCCGAAAAGTGGTCCAGCGCGGCGGCCATGACACCCCAGCCCATCTGCTCACAGAATTTGATCATGCCAGCGGCAAAGCCCTGGCAGGTCTGCGCCAGCGTCTGCACCGTGCCGCGCGGCACTTCGTACTTCTGCGCCACCCGGTGCACGGGCATCTCGTTACAGAGATCACGGAGCTGTAGGGCGAGGTAGAAGCGGTGGTAGACACGGACGAGCCCCTTCTCCGGGGCTGTGGAGGTCTTCATCGTGCCTCCACGCGACATCCTGATGATCTCAGTGGGCTTTAACCCCAGAAAGCCGAGAACCCGCATGCCGCTCTCGTCAAGACCTTCCATCTCGTTGGCAAATACCTTCCAGTTGATGGTGACCGACATGTTTTGGACGGGTGTGAACGTGTAGAGAATATGCATCTCACCATCCATCACAAATGCCCGAAGCGCCTTCTTCAGCTCCTCGTAGATAAAGATGCCGTCGTCTGGGTCGAGCGATGAGGTCACGATGGCCTTGCCCAGCTGCGTTGCTTCGAAGTTGGAGAACTGATCGATGGCGATGAAGCCTCTTGACCGTAAATCCGAGAGGCTGGTCTTGACGAGGTCTTGAATCTTCTCGACCTCGATGGAGTGGTAGAGCAGTGTCCTCCGGATGTAGTCGTCGAGTGATTCCTGGCTGGTGGCAAGCCGTACGGCAACGGCCTCAAGCAGCGCTCTCTGTATGCGCTGCTTGTCGGTGCTGAGAGAGCTTGCCACCTGGGGCAGATCTGTTCGCATCAGCTCCTCGACATCTTCGAGGTCCTTCTGTCGACAGCAGAGATATGTCTCCCCAACCTCGTCTTTGCCTTTCCGACCAGCTCGCCCCCTCATCTGGCGCAGCAGGGCGGGTCCCACGAGATCGCGCCCCACGCGGGCATTGTGCAGGATCACACGCCTCGCCGGCAGGTTGATGCCCGCTGCCAGGGAGCAGGTGGCCACACACACTTTAATCATCCCACAGTCGTATGCATTTGCGATCAGGCCCCGCTCCTCAATAGTGAGCCCGGCGTGATGGAAAGCGACTCCTCTTGGTATTGTCTGCTCGAGTGTCGCATCTAGGCCACCCGGCAGACTCCGAAGATCTCCTAGCAGATCTGCTCGCTTCTCCTGCCCATCTACGTTCATCTCACGCAAAAGAGGCATGGCGCGACTGATGATCAGCGCATCGGACTCGCAGCCAGCGCGGCTGCCCGCAAACACCAGCACACCATAGCCAGCGCGAGCTGTCTCGCACGCCAGCGCAACGACCGAGTTCAGCACAGGATCCTGTAACTCCTTTGCAGCAGATGGGGCGATGGTGCCCAGGGCATCCGACCTTGTCTGCAGACCTTGGCTCCCAGGTGCTTGTGTTGTCGCTCTGATGGAGCCGCTCGTCGTCTCAGCTGCATAGACGCTGCCATCGTAGACTAAATGCTCTTCAATCGGCACAGGCCGGTAGGCGGTTTCGTAGAAATGCGCATGGAGCCAAGCCGCAAGAAGCTTGATGTTTGTGAGTGTGGCACTCATGCCAATGATCTGCACGGCGTCGTCCAGAGCAAGGAGCTTCGTCGCCATGAGCTCAAGCAGGTAGCCGCGGTGGTCGTCGTCGATCATGTGGAGCTCATCGAGCACGATCACCTTGAGCTGAGCAAAAGAACCATCATCAATCGCACCGTTGACAAGTGCGTTCGCCTTCTCCATGGTGCACACACCAATGTCAAAATCGGCCCACGTCTGCGTGATCTTGCTTCCGCCGAAGAAGCCAACCACTCTGACGGTGTCCTCGTCTGCACGCTTCCTCCAAAGCCTGCGCCCTGGGTCCTCGATCGGCCCAGTAATGGCCTCCCTCGAGATACCGCTGACCACGTTCCTCAGCCAACGGACCTTCTCCTGGACAAGAGCGACATAGGGCAGGACCAGCAGGGCTTTGGCGTCCCTGTCTTGGAGCACCCTCTTGACCATCAGGACGTCTGCAACAAGGGATTTGCCGCCGCCGGTCGGTGCACTATAGACGAGGTTGCTCTTGCCCTGGAGGAGGCCTGGTTGCAGGAGACACTGCTTCTGCCAGGGGTATATGCTTTTGATGCCGAGCGATTCGAGGTTGGCCACCAGCGGTGCTGGGAGCCTATATGCAGGATGAGACAACCTTAGCTGCGCATCATGGGCTGGCGTCGGGGTGGAGGGGAACTGTTTCCTCTGCGAGTACTCGGACAGGCCATTCACGGTGCCGGCCCGTGTCGCCGCAGATGGATGTCTCGTGATCTCGCTGGCCACCAGACTAGGCAGTGCCGAGGTGACAGATGCAGCCGTCCGAAAGGAGGCAACTCTCTTCGCAGCCCGATGCTCATCGCCGGCTGCTGCACTTGGGACCCCGACCTGACGCTTCTGTCCCCCCACGGCGGCAGTGACCTGGTACGTGGTTTGATGTTCATGTGCAGCTTGCACGCTCGTTTTATGCCAGATGCCAGTGTTTCCAGCCATTCTCGAGCCCGTCTGGGCTTCTAACGGAGCGAATCGAAACCAGGAGCACGAGTTTGGAAACAAGCACGTTCATCTTTTCAGGTCAGTGTCACATGCTCAGCAGGATCAGAGCGTGGCCAAGGAGGGAACTGTGGTCAAAGGACTGGGCTATGATCGACCCAAGAGGTTGGAGAGAAAGAAACAAAGAGGGGGAAAAAAAAGGGGGGGGGGGAAATGACCCAAGAAAAGAGAGTGGAATGTTATCAGCAGTCTCGATATAAGAAGCCAAAGACAAAAAGTAAATGCTTCTTCTCTTCGTCTTTGCCCTGGTTGGCCGCAGGTCTTTTGAAGCTGTCCAGAAGTCACCAGGCAACCAGAGGTTTCCCACAGGTAATCGGGCAGTCGACGCTTCTAGGCTAGTCTGCCTTAGGTAAGCAGCAACGGCGAACGCCCGGATCATTGCCGCGATGGGAGAGCCCTAAGCTTGGAAGGTCCCTGCATTTAGGAAGCTGATTACTGGTCAGGAGCTGCTAGACCCATCCAAACCCCTGCAGAAAGGGAAACCACCTCGTCCAATTCGTTGCAGGACCAGACCGGGGCGGGTGGACCCCTCCCTTTCCCGCAGTTCCCTACTCTGGCCATAGTATGTGCACTTTCAAAAAAAAAAAAAAAAAGGAAAAAAAAAAAAAAAAAAAAAAGAAAAAAAAATAAAAAAAACAATACAAACAAAGGACCCAAGCCCCCCCAACACTGTCACTCCACTCTGCTCCCACAC
>JACWRQ010000559.1:4504-21848 GCA_014849955.1 Cryphonectria carpinicola | reverse complement strand
ACGAAAACCACAGCTGCCTTCGCTCTCCTCTCTGTTCTCCGCTTTTTTTTTTTTTTTGACCCCCCCCCCCCCCGGGGAGTTCGAGTCGAGTTTCGAGCCTTGCTACGAAATGGTCCTTCACTCAACGGAGCAAAGAGACAACGACGTTAGGCATCCATTCTGAGCACGATCGTAGGTCCTGCATGAATGATCAACAGGGCTACAATGGAGTAAGTCAATATAACTACCGTAATCATCTTAATCAGCACCTGTTCATCGTCTACGTCGTAGACGCTCTTGTCGGCTACTGCCCATGTCCCATCTGCAGCTGTTCGCAGAGAGGGCATCTGTGCTTTTGGGAATTTGTCAGGGCTTGTATGCGCACAGTAGAATTGGGTGGCCCTTGCGACCCCTGGCGGCGGTCCAGGGCTCCGATTTGGAGCAGCGCCCTCGTACGATGCCAGCGTGGCCATCAGGCCCCTATTATCTTAGCTAGCCCAGGCCGATGGTGTACATAAGGCAAAGAAAACAATAGGCCTAGCAAAGAGAAAGGAGGAGAGGTTCAGGTTCAGTGGTCCTTTTGAATGGAATAGCCGACAGAGCGGCTTGGGAGCAGCTCACACCCTTTCACCTCACTTGTGTGCCCTTTTAACCCTGACAGAGTTCAGGACGCATCCCGTTGACTGATGATAGTGGGAAGCATGCTCTAAAAGTGCCATAGGTGTGGCCAGAACTTAAGCGGTGTATAATGCTTAGTCCTTGTTCGAAACGAGACGTAGAGGATGCCTTGCCATTAGCACAACTCTGACTATTGGCCATTGGTTCAACGTAACGGGCAATTACCACGCTTAATTGTTTGCTATGTCTTGAGGAGACAATTTCAAGGAGGGTCCTTGGTGATAGTTAGCAAGCATTCATGACAGTTAAGTATAGTGAATGTCCGACTCTCTAATGATTTTGTTGCATGTGATGACCTTTTCGACGCATGAAACCAAGTCTCGATCCTAGGCAACATGAACATAGCCATCTTGTTTCGGAAGATTGTTCTCTAAAAGGGAATATAAAAGAAAAGGACAAGCCAATTTATCACTATCATCACAGGGGGTCACACGCAATAGTATGAAAAGAGGGCATGATGAAATCAGAATCATAGTCCATTCCAATGGGTGAATCCCATTGGGCGTACAAGGAACATGATGGGATGAGAAGTTTTTAGGGAAGACATAGAGACGACAGGCTGGGACTGCCCGGAAAACAAGATGTAGCTGTGTTACAGCAATGAATAGTTGGCTATGACGGGAATGGAATCTTGCTGAGCAGCTTCCCGTCATGGCCATGTTCGAGACCGGGTCGTACGTAGCTATTTTCTTTCTTTCTTCCTTCCTTTCTTTCTTTCTTTCTTTTTATTTTTATTTTTATTTAAAAAAAAAGGTTCCTTTATGCAGCTCTACAAGTAAACCCCGAAGTGAGGTTGTACATACGGCTGCAGGGTCTCTTGGTAAAAGATATTGATGCCATAATAGTCACTAATGGAACACAAGAATATCACCGACCATATTCACCTAGTAGGAAAATCCGGGCATCCATGTTTGGATAATTCTCTTCGCTTGACGGGAATACAATTCACATTCCACAATCGGAGCCTTATCAAGCACCTCCGCCACATCAGAGAGGCGCCTGAAATCATTTCATGATAATAAGAGAGGTGATTACCATATGCATCTGAAAGGCATCCACACCCGGACCACGGCATCACCACAAGCCTCAACGTCTCCGAATTTAGCGTCGACTATGAATCAATTTCAGCATAGTAGACATCCGGTGAAATCAGGCATATACGCATCTGTCCTTTTCTCATGAATGCCTCTGGTATATTCCGTCTGTAGAGACTTGAAAAGTTCAGAGAGAATGACGTGTACCTCGGGTGGGTTTCGGCGCAGTGGGGGCAGGTCTTAACGATGCCGCTGAAAATAGAAAAGAAGAAGAAGAAGAAGAAGAAGAAAAACCAGAGGAGGAAAAAAGCAAAGAGTAAGCGCTCATTATCTGATCGAGTGGACCCAAGCTAGATAATTCCAAGTAGTGGATTCGTTCACCCGGTGTTTCGTACTTTTTGGTGGGCTCCTGGGTGGATATTTAGGCAGGACGAATTTAGGAAAGAGGACGGAATCGCCTATCGGACCAGCCAGCCTTCCTATGAAGTGGCTACCGGGATGTGGGAGACTCCCTAGGAGGGATGTAATTTATATAAACAGTTTGTTTTTCTACTACTTGTGAGGGTGGCTCTAGCGCTAGCTGGTTTGTACACACTCCTTAATAATGTTTCGAAACGGATACCATGGTACGCGGCTCAACGTTTAAACAGTGAGTATGTCAAGCGAAATGCAAGCGAGATCCATGTAGTTATATCTGCAGAAGTCCCAGATACTGGCATGCTCGTAATAGATCCGTCTGGATCCATCCACTACAGATACCATCCATCCAGGGCCACGCACTCGTACCTCACTCAACTCAATAATCCTCCCCGGGCACGGAGGCGTTGCCTTTCTGAGCTTCTTTTAGGCAGAGGAGGAGTGGGGTCAGATATTTTCGATTCCAATCTTGGAATGATGCAGCCCCGACAGCGTGGGAAAGGACTAGATTTTGTTTTCTACCGTAGTAACACATAATGCTACGTAGTAGCAAAAGTCTGGAGGTAAACTCAGATTCCCCACCGAATGTATTGCACTATGGTAGTCACAGGGAAATATCATGTAATTAGGGTACTGTACATAATATATGAATATCATGCCTACATGCATAGAATCCCGAATCCTCTATCTATTCCCGCGTTGTCTCATTCTTACTCCGGTCCGTGAAGGAATCCCTACACAGCCTACAAGATGCAGCCGCCGCCTCTTGTCTCTGTAAAATCTCAGAAGTGAAGGTATGTTTGCGTAGGTGCTTGCCCGGGTGTGCCAGATATGGGCCTTTGGAGCCCCTGACGCGCGTGGCTTCGTGAGCATTGATGACTTCGCCGCTCCGAAGTATATCCGCTGCGCGGTGCTGCTTGACTATGTGTGGGTCCTTGGGAAGGAGTGTGTGAGACTCGGTGACCTTCCTGCTGGCCTTGTTGTCGCGAGGCGAGAGACTTAGAAGAAGAAAAAGGTCAAAATGGTCTTGCAGTCGCCCCCCCCCCCCGCCCCCCCGAGGGTGAGCGTCTTCTTTTGGTGGCCACGCACTTGCCCAATATCACTTGGTCCAAGTGGGTGGAGTCTTGTTCTTTTTTCTTCTTTCCCTCTGGATTTATTTTTATTTTTTGTTTTATTACACCCCATCACATCGGGGCATCTGGCCAATACCAGGGACCAGAATATTCTAGATGTCGGACATCTACGCCTCTGCTGGTGACCCAATGTTCTTCATGCACCACAACTACCTCGACCGCGTGTGGTGGAAGTGGCAGACGGCCAACGCATCCTCGCGCCTGTTCGACATGTCTGGCAATGCCTGGAACTACACCTACTTTGAGGAAAACGACATCACCCTGTCGGCTTCCGTCAATCTGAACACCACTCTTGATTATGTCCTCAGCACCTACGAGGTTACCTCTGCTATGAGTATGACTACTAAATGGTTCAGGACTATTTTTTCTTCGTGTTTTCTGCCCGCCTTGGTTTCTTCAGAGATATGAATAAAGTATATAAATAGACATAGAAATAGACATAGAAGCTGCTCTCCATATTAATTTCTGGTCAGCAAGAATAAGATGCCCCAACGACTGGATGAATACTGAAGCACTGGAGAGTCGCCATGAGATAAGTGTGAGAATTATGAATTTACAAGAAGTTCTCTCGAACGACGAAAAAGAATAAGATAAGATCAAGGCAAGTACAAAAGGGATCTGATGAGTGAGAGGAAGGAGCTTTACTGGCCCTCACTTGAAGCCTATGATTAATTAGTGAGTAGGCAGGGACAGCGGACTATGTACCAGTTCAGGGATGACCCCAGACGCTAGAGCCAACTGAGAAGATAAGGGGAAACTGCCTCCGAGAACAAGCTGTGGATCTAGTCCAACCTCTCCTTCCTTGAATCCGACAACACTTCCTTCATGCATTTTGGGCCCAGAAGAAAGAAGAAGAAAACATCCACACTCACCGCAATGAGAATCTCTTTCAGAGGGCCTGAATTGGTTCCAGCCGACGGAAACGACGTTTATTCTCTTGTCTTCTGACCTGTGAATATTGGGGTTTTTTCTTCTTTCTTGACTGACGCGTCGTCGTGCATCATCGGCAGCGACGGGCTGCCACTCCGGCGGCAACACTTCTCGACCCACACATGCTCTTTGCGCGCCTGCAAAACGAACAGCTGCAGCATCCTGTAGCTTGCATCTCATGGGTACGTACTTGGTCAAGGTCGTGGCATACGTGTTTCCCGTGGGGGTAAGCCAGGGCGCTGCTAAAATAGTGACCGTGTCGGAACAGATCCTTTCAGTCTCGCGACGATGCAAGACGTTGGACGGGAGTGGGAGGGAGAGAGCGAGAAAGACTGGGAGGAAGGGTGGGGGTTCCCATGCCGCTCCAGTTCCGCACTCAAAAGCATGAGGCGTGCATATCAGGTGGAAACACCATGGCTCATTGCTACGCCCAAGCCTGTCCCAGCCTCTTTACCGTGGACGTCGGGTTTCTGGACACGCCTACCGGGCCTGGATTCCCTATCGATGTCTCTTCTAAGCGCAAACGCTGACGTCGATCCGAAATAGCTCCCAAGATCTGAAGCAAGATGCGTGCAGCCTCACTCACCCCATGCATCACCCAACCCCCAGCTGCCCTGACCCGTGCAGCACGACAGCATGTGCAGGCGGCAGCCACTTCCGTCACACCTCTTCACACCCCGTTGATAGGCAGCACGGTCTTCTTGTCTTGGCGGTTCGTCGTGGCGGCTATAGCTGCAGCTGCTGTGACGGTGCCGAACTGCCAGGGGCTTCGTCTGCCTCGTGCCCATACTCGGGCCGCCGATTCTTATGCTGACGACCTCGCTTGCATGAGCCTTCCCTGCTGTCGGGTGAGCGGTCCCGTGTGGCATCGCTCAGGATGGGTCTCAGAAACTAGGTTCAGGCTGATAGGCATTCTCGAGGCGGTTCCGAGTGTGAGGCTTGGGCTTTATCGGGCTGACCATCTCCGACTCCATTTTGACCTGCCAACGCCTAACGAACCTGCGGCGGATGTCTCCGGCAAGGGATCCAGATCGGCTCATAGCCGAGAATTGAGACGAAGCGTCATCGCGTCGTTGGGCTAGGCCAGGCCTCGTCCCAAAAGAGCACTCCGCCGTGACATTCCTCAGGCGCCATGTTCAGCTAGTAGATATGCTTATCGGGATCCCACGTCTGCATTGTGGCTGGCAGGCTGCCATCGTTCGGGCTACGACCTCGTTGTCTAACAATGGAGAGGCCATGTCTAGGCGCTCTGCTGTCCGCTTGCTTTGCTCGGATCTCAGAAGCTCTCTAGGCGCCAGTCTCGCGTGTCTGGCCAAGGAGCTCTTGGCTCCCAGTACAACACAGCCAAAACGTCATCTCCCTCCAGAAGAGGCCCATATCTGGCTTATGTCAGAATTTTATCCGACAGATTGTTTTGATGTTTGCGTCAGGGTTCTGGGGTGAAAGGACCTGTCCAAAGTATTCCAATAAGCGCTACCGCCCAGAGAAGTTGTGTTCAAAATGGATCCGGCTGATGACGGCGATCAGTGCCAAGCTCTCGTTGAGGTTAACCGATCATGGCTACGGTGCCAGCAAAAGGCAAGCCCTGGCACGACATTGCACGACGGCGTCATGGTAGCTAACAGTGTCCAAGTGTGTTCGACCCCAGAGCCTCTACAACCAGCGGCCTCAGACCAAACTTGATGATCAAGAGAAGGTGCAGGCACCGTTGGCCTCATCACGAGGAGCTTCTGGCTCATTTATTGCACCGACTGCGTGAGCCCTCTCGGCGCAGGTGACCTGGTAGCACTCGAGGAGCAGGCAGCGACCAAAGTCAGCTGGGTGTATGTTATATATATGCTCAACTACAGGGATCAAATTTCGCCTTCCTTGCGCAGATCATGCCCCATATGTTTCACGTTTGCAGTCTGCGTCGAAACATGGACGTCTTGAGGCGTTTCAGTGGATCGAGACTCGCATCTCGGTACACCACGTGGATTAAATGAATGATCGCCGTTGACACATGCAGCCAGCGATCGACTCTGGGGGTCTTGACATCTTGGCGCGCCAGAGCGCAATCTATGTAAATGAAGTAGACCTGGCACCCAGGCACTTCAGGACCCCAAAAGCCCGGTTCTCACTACACAACCCAAGCCTGTTAATATAACGTGCATCAGACGGGACCAGCCGAGACGGCTGGGGGTCCATCCAGAACCAGGGATGAGAATGCGGCAGGCTTGCTTGAAACTTATGAATAATAACACAGCTTCAAAGGCGGGGATTCTCGTCAACAACTTGAGATCTCCAGACAGAAGAACAGTGAACAGGATAGCATCAAAATCCAAATCTGGTAATTAATACACATCTGTTGTGGCGATCCAAGAGGAGGGGCCACATGCCGAATGCATACCCGGGTTTGCGCCACATCTCGCTTGACCTTGACCGGCCAAGCATGCGCTCATTTCCACGACCTGCAGGAGGAGAGTCCAAGCCCCCCTCCCCCAATAAACCTTGCCGCCACTCCGCAATCTACACAACACGTTCAGTTTTTCCTGCCATCTCTCCCATACACCAGGACGGATCAATTTCATCGTCCTGCCTGTACCGAGAATGGCAGCTCGGAGCGTCTCAAAGGTCCATTGAAGGACCTGCGCGTCGCTTGTCTTGCTGGTCTCTCACCTTCACTTTCGGGCTAAGAGTGTCTCGTGAGGCGCGACATTATGTCACGCTCGGCAAGCAGACCTCCGCATTGCTGTTTCTGGCCTTGCTTTGGGAAAACCCTCCAATCGCAAATGACGAGACGGTATGTCATTCTCCAGACAGCGCAACTCTCTTTTCGTACCGCTAACCAGGTCAGCTCTCCCAGTGCAACCATGCTGGCCACATGATGCACGCTCCTTCTTCACGGCACCCCTCCGGTACTGAGGCGTGCAGCAGAATGATGATTATGCGGCTCCCATCAAAGACGACGTCGTCAGCGCCACCGACTGGCCTTCCTCCTTAATACCACGCCAAGGATCGTGACTAGGCAGTTCTGGGCTCGACTCTCCCCTCCGCCCATGGACCTGAAACGTGGGTTCGAGATGGGCACCGCCTTGAGCACCTTGCGATGCTGGGAAAGCCAGGCATCCTCGGGATGGCCAGCCGGTACTGCTCAGGTCTTAGGATGGCCACATTTCATCCTTGAGGACCCACATCCAAGACGATGCTGGCCACCGACAACCGTCAGATCCATGGACCATGGTGGTCCACGGCCGATGTTTCTCCAGTCCTCCCAAGGCGGAGCAGGGCGCTCGAGAGAGTAACCTCTCGTGATTTTACCATTTCCTCTCCTCCGTCTGCCTGATTAGAAGTTTAGTCTAGACGGGCCGCCACCCGCTTGTGCTCATAACCTTGCATGGCCTGCCTCGGGCGCCTGGAGGGGGGAACGATCGTCACTGGCAAGATGTGGAAGTGCTTTGCATCCCTCACGGCTCGAATGGTCCGCTTCGCTGGGCCGTGTTTCCCACGAGTAGAGAGAGAGAGAGTCGATCTATACTCTGCTATTGGCTCGGGAGGTTCCTCCGTCGGAACGTTCCCAGGCCATATGGATTGTCGAGAGGGAGGCAAAGGCCTGGGCGCCACTTTCCGGAGGATGTATACACACATATATATAGAGAGAGTACACTGACCTCTTCTCATCAGGGATCCTGGGCTTCTGATCTATCGCCACCAACGACAACTTCTCCTGGTCTCGGCATTTCATCCCTTTCAGTTCTTCCTGGTCTTTGATTCACTCCCTCTGTCTCATTCTTTTCAACAAGACAGCGGCCAAGATGTACAGCAAGCTTGCTGCCATCAGCGCCCTCGTGGTTGCGGCCAAGGCACAGGAAGCCTGTACCTTGACGACCGAGACGAAGCCCACGCTGGAGTGGTCCACCTGCACGTCTGCCGGGAGCTGCACCACCACCACGGGCTCTATAGTCATCGACGCCAACTGGCGATGGGTCCACGACGTCAACAGCTCCACCAACTGCTACACCGGCAACACCTGGGACACCTCCATCTGCGACACCGACGCGACCTGCGCTGAGGACTGCTGCCTCGACGGTGCTGACTACTCGTCGACATACGGTGTCTCCTCGAGCGGCAACGCGCTCACTCTGGACTTTGTTACGGACAATAGCAATGGCGAGAACGTCGGCTCGCGTCTGTACCTGATGGCGTCTGATACCGAGTACGAGATGTTCACCCTCCTGGGCAAGGAGTTCTCCTTTGATGTGGATGTCTCTCAGCTGCCGGTATGTCCTTTTTTTTTTCTTCTTTCTTTCTTTCCTCCCTCTCTCTCTTCCTTCTCTCTCTCTCTTCCCTTTTCGTCAATCGTATAAGAAAGAGGGAGAGAGCCCACTAGCCCTGGTGGCTATAGGTATATAAATATATATCCGTACTAATAAGAAAATTTAATAGTGCGGTCTGAACGGTGCTTTGTATTTCGTCTCCATGCCTGAGGATGGCGGCACCTCCCAGTACTCTGGCAACAAGGCCGGTGCTGCTTATGGAACTGGCTACTGCGACAGCCAGTGCCCTCGTGACCTGAAGTTCATAAGCGGCCAGGTTCGTTTAGACCCTCCACCCCCCCCCAACAATCGTTCTCTAGCAAGGAGAGCGTCCTACTGACTAGCTAAATTTCCAGGCCAACGTTGAGGGTTGGGTTTCATCCTCCAACAACGCCAACACTGGTCTTGGCGACCACGGATCTTGCTGCCCCGAGATGGTGAGTAATGTTCTACTACAACTTCTACAGAAGAGAGACCCCCCCCCTCCCTGCCTCCTGAGCCGCCACAATTTGCTGACGACAGCTCGCTCGCCCGCCGGGATATAGGACGTCTGGGAGGCCAACTCGTACTCGACAGCCTACACTGCGCACCCTTGCGAGAGCATCACCCAGACGATGTGCGACGGAGATACCTGCGGCGGCACCTACAGCGGCGCTGACAACCGCTACGACGGCACCTGCGACCCGGACGGCTGTGATTACAACAGCTACCGCAATGGCGACACCACCTTCTACGGCGACGGCCTGACCGTCGACACCTCGCAGGTGTTCACCGTCGTGACCCAGTTCATCGAGTCTGGCGGCTCGCTGTCCGAGATCCGCCGCTACTACGTGCAGAACGGCGTGCTGATCCCCAACTCGTACGGCACCGTGTCCGGGCTGACCGCCTACAACTCGCTCACCGAGGCGTACTGCGAGGCCGAGATCACGGCCTTTGAGAGCGAGGGCTCCTTCACCTCGAAGGGTGGCTGGTCCGGCATCAGCGAGGCCCTGGCCGCCCCCATGGTCCTCGTCCTGTCCCTGTGGGACGACTACTACGCCGACATGCTCTGGCTCGACTCCACCTACCCCGTCGACTCGACCGTCCCGGGCTCCGTCCGCGGCAGCTGCTCCACCAGCTCTGGTGTCCCCGCCAGCGTCGAGTCCTCCAACCCCAGCTCCAAGGTCATCTACTCCAACATCAAGTTCGGCGCCATCAACTCGACCTACACCGTCTAGAGCGCGGGGAAGTCGTCGTCGCCGTCGTTGTCGTAGTAGTAATAGTCTTCCCCACACAACAAGCCAAGGAAGAAGGGGAGGTGGGGAGAAGGAGAGGGGGGGGGGGGAGATTACGGTGGTCTTGAGGGCCTCCAGGCATCTTGAAGAGAGGATCAAGCCCCTTCATGTCTGATTCTCCTACTACTAGATGGTGTGAGTGTTGTTGTTGTTAGGTAGACGCTTGTGTCAATGAAGGGAAGGGAGTGAAAGGCAGGAGGTGTGGTATGGAACGAAAAAGAAAAAGAAAAAGGCACACACAAAAAAAAAAAGAAGAGGAAAGACTCACACTTGTCCTTCCTACTCACCCCCATGTTGTCATTCTCGTCCTTTTCATGGTATAAGCATAAGTCTATTCTTATAACATTTTTATTTTTATTTTTCCTCAGATGGAGTGGTGGATTTATATATATACTCTCGCTCTTGATGTACATATACATATACATTCTTTAAAGTACATACACATACTTGCTGCCTTGATATTTTCTCTCTATTTATCTTTCCATGTCTTTGGCTTGACCATTAGAAGTAGAGGCGGTTTAGTGTTAGTATGTCCAGTTGGCTGGCTCCCTAATTAGGCACTGTTGAGTCCAGCAAGGAGAGAGAGAGAGAAAGCAAGGAACTGGACTGCCTCGGTGGGACATTGCCCAAGCACAAAATAGTCAGTCTAGTGATCCACCATTCATTGTACAGTACCATCTTGTCGATGTTTTGTCCATTGCATGATTATATACAGAGAATGCATGCATGTGCGATTGGAGATGAACGAGTCGAGACCGCCCACCCCTCAGGGGAAGATTCTCGATTCATGTATGAGCCATGCATGCATGCATGTATGCTATTCCCAAGCGTGACAAAGAGAACACCTTTGAATACTCAGAACACTCGAAAGCTGCCAGAAATGGAGGAAAAAGGATTCTTACGAGGGACAGGGGAAAAGGGACCAATATTGAACAGCAAATCACAAGTGCAGTGAGTATGCAATAAAAAGAAAAATAATGTAGTGGCCAGGCCCAAAAAAGAAAGAGCAAATTGAATGCAGAAGAAAAACCGAATATAATCCACACGAGAATCAATGAGCGTACCATCAAAATTCACAACGGCTCCCGTGGCGCAATGGTAGCGCATCAGACTTCTACCTGCTGTGGCATTGCAATGATTCACCCGTGGATTTGTTGCGCGGAATCTGGGGGTTGCGGGTTCGAGCCCCGCCGGGAGTTTTTAGACTATCTTTATGCCGCTAAGCGCTGCATTGCATTGAATTTCTTTTTCTTTTTTTTTCTTTTTCTTTCTTCTCCTCTTGTTTCCTCTTTAAATTCCTTGGGGGAAAAAACCAATAAACCAAGACTGACTAGCTGGCTGGCAATATGACCCTTGCCCTTTTTTGTTCCTCTTCTTTTCCCTTCTTTTCTTCTCTCCCCCCCCCACACCCCCCTTTCGTGTCCCTCTCCTTTTCATCCTCGCTCGGGTTTTCTTTTTTCTTTTCTTTTCGTTTTTTCGGGGGGGGGGGGGTCCCTTATTTGCAAATAACCTTGGAGACCGGTACGCTGTCTCTCATGAGCAACACCAGTCCGTCGAGTACAGACGTGCAGGAAAAAGAACCTTCATTGGTCGCGTTGCATATCTGTAAACCGGGCTGGATCAATGACATGACATGCCTTTCCTGCCGTGAAATCCGTCCCAATCACTCATTCCTCCACTCTCTCTCTCTCTGCCCTCCCTCATCCAGACCAGCCAGGCCTCACACCCCCCATGTCGTAAAAGTCCCATGTCGAACGCTCTTGATGAGTCTTCGTATCGTTTCTGCCGTTGAATTGCTGATAGATGCTCACTCACATACCCTGTATTAGGTTCCGCTTGCTCGTTTGTCCACTAAAAATCCCAGTTCATCATCCATAGTACTTTTATAGAATATATGACGCCAAAGACCAAACAAGAAAAAGGAATACAAGAAAGGAAGAAAGGAAGAAAGGAAGAAAGAAAACAGGAAGAAAGAAAAAGGAAGAACCCAAATTTATCCCTTAGAACACCACCCTCATCTAAGCCCGTTATTCCTCCGGTCTTATTCCTCCCTATATCCCACCCCCATAAGGATGCTGTGCCAGGCAAAGAAAAGAAAAAGAATATATATATATATATATATATCAATAAGAGGAAAGAAGAAAAGAGACACCGACCATCGCACTAGACAAAGTATCCCAGACTCAACAGGAGAGGCAGCCTCTCCTGAAGCAATTCAGCGTCGGGCATTTCTCCAAATGAGAAGCCCTGGATGTCGCCCCCTATATCGCCGAGGCATTCTGCTATGCGCGATGATTCGATGTCGGCTAGGTTCCGTATGATATCTAGCTTCCGAGGGCGTGGCGATTTTGGCACTGGGGTATCGACACTGTCAGGTATGGTGCTTTGGCTCTGCGTGGGCGAGGCATGGGCCGGTGAGGCATGGGCCGGTGATGCGTGGGCAGGTGAGGCGTGGGCAGACGGGGCTGGAGCAGACGCGGTTTGGGCAGACGGGGTTGGAGCAGACGGGGTTTGGGCAGAAGAGGCTTGAGAACCACCAGCAAGGCCCTCGAATTTTCCCTGCCCCTGCTCATGGCCGTCTTGGGAGCGGCTGATTGCCCTGAATAAGGACTTGCTACCGCCGCCACTGTTGCCGGGCGCGCTGTTGGTGCTGGTCCGTCGGGATCCGCTCATAGCCTGAAAGTATCTGAGGTCCTCGTCGACGACGATCATGCCGTTGTTGATGATCCTGTCGTTTTGCCGTCTCCACATGTCGAGCCCCCCGCCGGGAATCGCCCCCTCGTTGACGACCGAGGCGGGCGGGACCCTGGATTTCTTGTGGCTCCGCCAGTCATGATTGACACTGGTGACGAACCTGTCTATTTCCTTGCTGCACAAGCCCACCAAGTTAATGCTGTAACCAACAGAAAGAAGGGGAGGAGGTGGGATGCAGAGTCTTCCACGCTTACAAGTAACTCAAGTAGGTAGACGCCATCTTGAGCCAGTGTGAGATCCGTTGGAGGGTCCTATAGCAGAGGGCAGTGGGCCCCAGCTTCGTCATGTCCGCCTCGATCGGGACTCCCTCCTCATCAAAATTACTTGCAGGGTGCATAGTACAGCGGACGTCCATGTGCGGAAAGTGCCATGCATACTGCCCAACGAAGGCTGCGATCCAGATCCCGAAGAGGACCAGACCTGACATCGGAAGCTTCTCGCCACTGATTTCGACCATTTCAATCATAGTCCTGGCAGATTCGAAAAGTGCTTCGGCGCTCTTCTCCCAGAAGCCTGGGGGGACTTCATATTCGCTTGTCGGAAACGTTGGTTCATCCAGTGGGCCGGCTGGTTTATCACACCGAAGCGGTAGGAAAGGAACGTATTCGCTGGGATCATAGTCAGCACACCCAGCTGTGCCTTTCTTTTTTTTTGGGGGGGGGGGGGGGAGGCAAAACATAGTGTCGGACCGAGAGAAGACGTCAGGAGATCACTCACCGATGCAGCATGACCCCGCAGATGCCGCCCAGCATGTGCAACGAGACGAATACGCTGGCGGACTGATGGTTCTCATGTCTGTGGAAGTTGGACGGCGACAGCAGGAAACTAGGAGGCAGATCTTTATAGAACATGTCCAGCCTCTCTCTCAGCTTGTAAAACGTGGCCTGTTCGTCCCAAGGAGGATGACTTTCAGACAGTCGGCCACCGGAAAAAGAGAAGTCCGATATCTCGCCCCAGAGGTCCACTAAGCGGACGAACTTGCTGAGTACGCTCTCGTTCTCAGCCTTTTGCTGGCACGCGTCAAGGATGGTGTCCTTCAAGAACCCCGTCCGGACCTCCTGCGATAGATCAAAGGCCCACTCGTTGCACGGCAGCTGGATCTGAAGGTCGTCGGTGCGGACAGTCGACACACGCTCCTTTCCGCAGGACAAGAGGCGATCGAGGATCAGGCAGCTGTACATTGTCCTCCGCCGGACCTCCCTCACAATCGTGACCTCGGAAATGCTCAGTGGGTTCCAGGAATAGAGACCTGAGCTGGCCTGTCTGATCGGCGCGGGCTGCCTCGGCCTGGGCCTATCTCCAAAGCCGAGTCCTAGGGCATGCGCCATCCGGATCGCACAACCCACATACATCCACGCACCGAGGCCGCCTGAATCCGGCTGCACCTGGCTCCACTCGTAGAGGCCCAGCATAAGGAAGGCCTGGACGCGCTCGACCGAGGCCGTGGCCATGCTTACGCCGAGGGGACCAAGGGCCTTCCGCAGAGCCTCCGCAAAGAACTCTGACGCGAGGGACGCTTCGTTCTTATAAGGGCCCCGCAGCTTCTGGAACCAGGGCAGGGCGTACGCCGTGTGGGCCGCATATTTGGACAGGTCGGTGTGGAACCGCGCAGTCAGCGCCAGGACGCCCAGCAGCACGAGATTGAGCTCATGTTGGGCCTCCTTTGTCTTCATCATGAACTTGGGGCTCATGACCTCCTTCAGGGTCGGGATGTGGAGGAAGGGCAGCTCGGTCGAGAAGTGAAGCCTGTACAGGTCGAAGGCCTCAGACCACAGCCTCGACGTCAGATAGTGAGCCGAGAGAACGTCTTCGGCATAGGCGTGCGGGGCGTACTGGTCTTCGGCCCGGGAGACATCTTCAATCTTCTTCAGCCGCTTCCTGTCGGACCCGGATTCACGTTCGGGTTTGTTTGCGGCCGAGGTTTCAGCCCGCTTCGGCATCACAGGTGTGGCCTCTGGGTATTTGCAGTCCTTTCCCTGTTTTATACATGTCTCGCAAGGTGACGTGCCCCCATCGTTCTCACACTTGATCTTGGACTTTCGGCACCGAAGACAGGCAATGCTTGACCGCATGGGCTGCCGCTTCATGGCAGCCTTGGTGGTATCCACCCCACCCACGATGGTGTACGCCGGTCGTTCATCGCTATGCCCAGGGGCCCGCGTAATCAGGAAGCCCTGGATCGAATGGCTGTGATAGGAGGGCGGCTGCGGAGGGTGCGGAGGCACTGGCGGCGGCTGCGGCAGCAGCAACTGCTGCTGGTACTGCTGGTGCTCGTGCTGCTCATGTTGGTGCTGCTCGTGCTGCTGAGGCTGCTCGTGCTGCTGATACTGCTGGTACTGCTCGTGCTGCTGGTACTGCTGCTGGTGCTGCTGCTGTTGGTGCTGCTCGTGCAGCTGGGCCGGTGTTGAGCTCGGGGCCAAGGGGGCCAACGGGGTCCTATTATGTTCCGGGAAAACGGAGGGGAAGGCCTCTGCGTGCGTCCGCTTCGGGGTGGAAGTGGAGGACGGGGAGGGCGGAGTATTGGCCGCTTCATCGGCAGGGGGATCGGGTGGGGAGAGGATGGCCTGTAGAGACGTAATTGTGAAGACGGGTTGGGTCCTTGGCAGACCCGACCACAAGCCGTGCTGGCTCTAGGTGCGACCCGAGGCGGCCTTTTGACGAAGGGGTGTGTTGGTTCACACAACAAGCGATCTCTCCTCTCCCTCCTGAACGGTCCAGGCCAGGGAGCAGGTGTCCCCTCGCGCTACACTACAAGCAAGAAGCTGGTAATGCAGGAACAAGGGCAGGAGAAGAGCCTTGGTCCCCGTGTCTTCGAGGCCGCTGTGTGCCGTGCCAGGCGCGGAGAGCAACAGCTTCGCAGTAGTCGTCGAGCTCCGGAAGACTGTGAACGTATAGGCGGGCGCAGCAGCACGGTCTCTAGGAAGACCTTTTAAAAAGAGTGCCGTCTTCCTGCTTGCGCAATGTGTGACGGCAGCATCAAAGGTATGCAGGTAGCCGTGGAGGAAGGGGGGGGGGGGCGAGCCGCACCGAACGAATGTGAATGTAATTACAGGATAGAGCTGCTGAGAGACCCCCCTCGGACGAGCAGGCCACCAATGCGAAGCAAGAGGAGATCGCACGTTCAAATACTTGAGTAGATCACCCTGGTAGAACCAATGTCGAGTTTCAATCAAGCCTGAGTGTTGGGAGGGAGCGTACGCCTGGGAGTCGTTAATGTGTCTGAACACATAAAGCTGCGGTGGCTATAAGGTAGCATGCAGCAGGCAAGAATCAATAAGTAGTGACCACTTGTGAGTTTTTAAGGTATATAAGTATGTATATGAATGTATAGCTTGGGAGGACTTCTTATTTGTTGGGGAGACGGCGCGCCACTGACTGAACGGCACGCAGGGGGGGGGGGATATTTTGAGGTGTGAGGCTCGCAGGAGGCTTTCCCGGATGTGACAGATGGCCAGGAAGTTGGGAGGAAGAGGTTTGTTACATTTAGTGGCGCGCAGTTTGGTTTAATGGCAAGCTGCGGGTGCAAGCATGGCGGCAAGGGGGGAAGGGGGGGGGGGTGAGAAGCATGAGAAGGCCCCAGAAGAGGAAGAGGAGGGCGGACAGGGCAAGCAGGAAAGATAGCTCAAGTGCAGCTGCAAGCACGCACGCACGCACGCACGCACGCACAATAGGCCCGCCAGCCTGCAGACGGCACAGCGATCCCTAGAGCAGAGCGGGTGCAGGAACAAAGTAGCAGAAACACACGGTGGTGGTCCTGCCATGTACCCCGAGCTCAAGCTTCTCCCATGCCGTGCATGCAGGCGTGCAGGCATGCACATGTATGCAGGCATGCCTCCCTCGTCCTCGCCCTCCCTGGCAGGGGAATACATTGAGAGTCCTCTTACAGCCCTAGCCTGGGCCCTCGCCGATCTCCAGCGCACCAGAGAACAAGGGAATGCATGGAAAGGTCAGCACAGACTTTGCCAGCGCCAGCGTAACCACAGTGGCACGTTCCCGTGCCCGGGGACGCGGGCACACGGCCAGACTACCAGAACGGCTCGGCAAGAGCCTTGCTCCCTTGCCTGGCTAGGCTAATTAGAGACCCCACGCTCGCTGTAGCAGGGAAGAGGAGGGAGGGAGGGAGGGAGGGAGGGGAGTGAGGGATCTTTGGGACGAGCACTGATTACGACCGATATCCCGCTAGAGCCTAATCTAACGAGCAAACACGAGGCCCACCCGTCCAGGCGGGGCCACCTAGGCGCGCTGGGTTACGCCTCACAGCGGCATGCCGTGATCTACTGTTGCGCCGTAGTAAATCTACCTAGTGACAAGACAGACAAGATCATTGGGCTTGCCAGCTCTCGGACCTCATGAACATGGACCATCAGTATTATCTGTCCTGGTTGAGTATTTTGTTTCCTGGACGAAGAGGCTTTTCCATGTTGATTTGTTTTTTTAATTTTTTGTTTTTTTTTTGGGGGGGGCGGGAGGGGGGGGGGGAGAGGAGGGGACTACCTGCAGGGCCGAGAAACAGGGTCCTCACCACGGCCAGTCGGGCTCTGGCCGGCCGAGGGGTTCAGGCCGGGAGCCCTCGTTCCGACTCTAGGGTGCAGAGGACAGGCCGACTGTGGTGCAACACATGCACCCAGGAGGAGGGATCCCACACAGCAACCACCAAGGGACCCGGAACAGCACGTTCAATGGCTGTGGTGTGGCCTGGTTGAAGGATCATCCGGCGGACCCCTTCCACCAACACACAAACCCCCCCCCCCCCCCTTCCCCCCCCCCCCCCCCACCCCCCCCCCCCACCCCAACCCCCCCCCCCCCCCCCCCCCCCCCCCCCCCCCCCATTCCCCCCCCCGTGACTCACT
>JACWRQ010000558.1:0-21923 GCA_014849955.1 Cryphonectria carpinicola | reverse complement strand
TTTATAAAATAATTTAGAGCAATATAACAAATATTTATAATATTCTATTCTAAAATAGATAGATAAATAAAATAAATAAACTAGATTATTAAGTAATATCTATAAAGCTATATTAACTAGAAATAAAATAATTAGGTTAAATTATTACTATTAGCAGAATTCGCATATAATAGCGCAGATATAAGCACTATAGAAATATCCCTATTCTATGCACTCTATAGATATAATCTTATAATATATTATAAAATAATATCTAGCAGATAAGCTAAAGAAGCAGATAAAAAAACTATAAAACTAAGGGAAATCTACAGAGATCTTCAGAAAAAAGTTGCAAAAGCAAGAAATATCATAATATATTATATAAACTCTAAAAAGATTAAAAAACTAATTCTATAAAAGAGAGATAAAATCTATTTGCAATATAAAAATATTAAAATAATATAACTAAATAATAAATTAAACTATAAGAAACTTAGATTATTTCAAATTTTATAAAAAATCTCCTTAGTTAATTACAAATTTGCAATCTCTTATAAGAGATTATATTTAATTTTCTATATCTCACTTTTCAAATTAGCATTAGCAAATGCAGAATTTATATATAATATTAATCTAGAATTAGATAAATAATAATATAAAATAAAATAGATATTAAATATATAAAAATAAAAAAGAGAATATTAATATCTTATAAAATAGAAAAACTATAATTATAATGAAAACTTATAGAAAAAACTAGCTAATATTAGCAATAATTTAATTAAAAAATATTAGGAAATAAATAATTAGGAAAAATCTGCTAAATAATTATCTTGAATATTAGAAGAAAAATTAATACCTTTACTATCTAAAAGAGAAAACTACTCTGAAATATTAGAATCTAGAATTATAGAACTCTAGTTTATAATCTCTAGGTAACTCTGCGATATTAGATAAATCTTCTCTTCCCAAAGAAAATAATCCTCTTTATCTGCGAAACTCTTCAAGGAATTAAAACTATAATGAATCATCTCTGCAGCATGCTCCTCTAATAAATGATATTACTTGCATATATAATCTAGTTAAGCCTGCGAAAATAGCAGGGTTTGAAGAGCTGCAGTATTTGCAGATTTAGCTTTAGCCTCTTTACTTAGAATTCTGCGCTTTTCTCGAATTAGGGGCTCTGCTAAAAGGAAGTTAGCAAGGAAATATATACAAAAAAAAAAAAACAATAACTTATCTATAGCAGCAGAAAAATAACTAATATCATAGCTTTAACCTAGATAAATATACTTTCTATATCAAGAAAAATTCTCAGCAAAATAATAAGTAGAATCTATCTTATAATAAAAAGCATAAGTAGGCATTTTAATACTAAAAACTGAAATAAGCTTAGCAAGATAATAATATTTTTAAGCTTTGTTGGAATAATTAGAATAAGATTTATTGATTCTATTTGATATCTCAATTAGAAAGGCAAAATTATATATATAAAAGGCTTGCTAGAATATCTATAGAAGATTATTAAGAATAATAACTAATAGAAAAGAGATAATATTATAACCTATTCAATATGCAGATCATAGAATAAGCCCTGCTAACAAAGGAACTAGATATTATAATCCAATATTAATAATTAATAGGATTATATAAGCAAAGATTAGAATTATAGAATTAGTATAGATCAGCTACTAATCTAGAATAATCTAGATTACTAGAATTACTATATTAATCCAAATAATCTAAGCCTTTATACTAAAAAGCTAGATATATAAGAATATATTTATTACTACTAGATAGATTATTATATATAGCTCTTTAGTTATCAATCTAAGTATTTATTTGTTATATACTTGAATAGCTCTAAAGGCAGTGAATATTTGCACTCTTACTAGGATTTATATATTTCTGTATTCAAGGATTTACACTTTGATATCGCTCTTATTAGCATAAACCCAATCAGTACTTAGGGATCTCAGGATTACTGCAGTGCTCATTATACTTGTCTAATAGTTTGGTGATAATAGGAATGTTACTCTTATTGCTAGGCTATGCAACATGCCTTTGGTCGCATTATGGAATCTTATTATGATCCTGCTACTATTCGATCTCAACTACTACTAATAAGATATTAAACCAGATGTTTTAAACCAGCATTTACAATACTTCTTAGTTCAGGCGCAGTATCACAAAGCCGGCGTCCCGCCGCTAAGGCTCTAGTAGGGCACGGGCCACACTCCCTCAAATAGCCAGCGTCTCGCTGTTCCTGTTCCTGGACTTAGCAAGAATCAGTTTCTGTAATAACAGAGACCTAGCTGCCATCAATCCGACATCATTCCTCAACTGAATCATCGTGACTCTGCCTGGCTTATGTGATAGGTGTTCTGACACGCGGGAGCAATACGACATAGTGATATCCGGCAACTCCTTAAGGCAGGTCCTCTAAGGTAAGAAGTTCGGTGTTATCCTGGGATATACATCTTTAGCAATTATCGACAGTTACCGATACATAGCGCTGCCGAGGTTAAAGCGCTGCCGAGTGTACTTTGGAGCTCTGTGTGCGGACCTTCTTTTATTCTATTAATAGCGGTCGGGTTCACGAGGTTACCTATGGAAGGCACACTATAGTAGTTCACAAATGGCAGGAGGGAAGATAATCCATTGTTTACTATCGTAAAAAGGCGCCTTGCTAACTGCCCGTCTATATAGGAAGAGGCAGTAGGCGCTAGTCCTAATTAGAACTAAAACACTAGTAACTCACAACTTACCCTAGCCCAGTGAATGGCCGAGGGGTTAGTCACTCTAGTGGCCCAGGGCCCCACATTTCATTCAGGCCCTATAGCCATTACCATCGACTAGTCGAGCTCCTAGGGCATTAGGGATTCAGCCTTCAGCAATAGCAAGAATTATTTTAGTCTCCTGGATATGCAATGCATTACTAATAGTAACTGACAGAAGCTTGCAAAGGCAGGATATAATCTGGAAAAAAGAGCTACAGACCGCTAGCTTCCCTATAATAATACCTTTAACCAGTACCGCGAGGATACAATCGAATCATCTCCGTTTCCCATATTGCTCCTAGAGAGGGGTTGCCTTTATCTCGCGAATAATACCCTTCCCCTCTTCCTCTGGGAGGACTACTTCTCGCCAATATTCCTCGGCGCAGTAACTAGTGGCTGGATTAACTCCACTTCCTCATATGCCTTCAACGGGACGCAGCAGCTGCTCAGCTTCCACGACGAGGGCAACGTCTCGGTGGACTCAATCAGCGCTGCATTCGACAATCTCGCACAGGCATTCACTCTCTGGGCGCGGGAGAACGTCGCAACAAATTACAGCCGGCGCGCAGAGGGCACCGTGGTCCAATACGCCATCTGCATGCGGGTCAGATGGGCGTGGGTCGCCCTGCCTGCAGCCCTGGCCGGGCTCATGCTGGTGCTTTTCGTCCTGACAGTCCTTACCACGGCGGGCCAGGGGGTGCCTCTATAGAAGACATTTCCCCTCGCTGTGCTGTTCTCCGGGCCGGCTGGCAGGGCCTGGGTGGATAAGGATTTGATGATCATAAGAGAGAGCACGAGAAGGAGGAGGAGGAAGTGCGCTGCTGATACGAAGACGGGCAAGGCGACTCATCGCCATATTGATGGAGAAGAAGATGATGATGATGATGGTAATGACGATGATGACCACGACGAATACGACGAGTCGGTCAAGGGCATGTTGCAACTTGCTGACAGGATATCTGTGAGGCTATTACAAGAGCAAGATGGTCGCTATCAGCTTCGCCAGGTGGTTGGTCCTTCGAAGAGAGAAGATTAGCATAAATAGTCTTGCCATAATAGTGAGAGAACAAAGAAAAGAGTGTTATTTATTTTGAAGATAGGTTGCATGGAATAACACATGCATGGACGCCTCAAATGGACCAGTTGCCTTATAGGACGATGATGCTGCGAAGAGATGGCGCTGCCCTGCCTCCCTCCAGTGTCTCGTGCTACTTAGTATCGCACTCCGTGGTCAGGTATCGGCACCTGGAGCAGCTGTACCCGTGCGATTACATCGACTAATTTGTTATTCCCATGCTCTGTTTCTTGTTTCCCGTCCCTTGTCTTTGATAAGAATGATTCGAAATACGACCTCATTGGAAGACCTATGTTCAAATCATGGCGGCATCGTTTTATTTCCGTTTCCTATTATCCGTTCCTGTACTAACAAGCTGCTGGTATCTTCTTCCTTTTCCTCTTGTGCGAAGGCTAGTAAGTTGCTGCAACATATCTTAGATGCTGTCTGACTGGCTCTGGAGAAGCGAATAGAATAATATTCAAAGTATAATATAATAATAACCGTCTGTAGTCTCGTGATATTGATTGAAGCAGCAGCAAGATTATACGAATGGAATAAATAAACCTCTCGTAGAGCTCATGGACTGGTTAAGAGCCATTTAGGGACGATCGCTAGAGGAGAATTTATATATAGCAGGATCGTAAACCTATCATGATTCCGGCTCGGCCGTCGTATGCACGGGTCATGCCGTCCTGGTTCTACAGCGCACTTGAATTCCCTGATCTAGCAGTAGATTCGTCAATTGATGGAACCAGCTCTCCGAATTGTCAAGGACTTTGTGCCCTCTCGCAGCCCGTGCTGATATGGATCTTTGCACTAGCACGCCTCAAGAAGCCGGCCGAGACCGAGAAAAAAGAAGAAGAAAAAAGATGCAGCGCCATGCTGCGGTTCAGTTTTTCCAGTTTTCCGAATCTCTATCCGATGGCTGCCTCAGGCCATTACTTGGCAACGGAACCCGGCACACATGCTTCCCGGCTATCAAAAGCAACTTCCGTCATCGCAGCAAATGTGACTCTGTATAATATAGATCATACAATAACACGCTCTTCTCTCAAGTTTACAGCGAATCATATCAGCTTTGAAAACTCACCTCATGTGGCGTTCATTCTTCTCGACTGGTTTTCTGGCACGGCTACACAAAACACAATAACCCCATGGGTACCCGAAACTTGATCGGGGCAACCAGCATGCGACCGAGCGAGACGCGCCACTTTCAGCACAAACCGCTTCAAAGTGCACACTTTGGCCGGTATCTGATCCTCCAGCCAGCTAGCTCAACGACAGAGCCGCTTATTTGCAGCATTCACACCGCTCACCTTGACGACTTCCCTGCATTCGAAGCCATCTCTTATATATGGGGCGCACCAATCAGAAACCAGCTATTATTTTGCAGCGACGGGCAGATTACATTACCACAAACCTTTCCATTGCTTTACGCCAGGTCCGGCTATCGGGCAACGCGCGAACGCTTTGGGTGGACTCAATCTGCATCGACCAAACAAACAAGGACAAACGAGCGCATCAAGTGTCCTTGATGGGAGACATATATCAAAACTCGAAATGCACACTCATCTGCCTGGGCACGTCGGATCATGTCCAGGCTCCTATTGTAGCAGGTCTTGTGGCGGATCTCGACTCTGAAATCCAGAATATTTTTAGACGAGCCGACATTGACTGGGGTGCAAACAGCTTTCCGCTACCGGATGAAGGAAACCCGCTCATTTCACACAACGGTTGGGCCTCATTCAGTGTTCTACTACAACAACCCTGGCTCAAACGTGGTTGGGTGGTCAAAGAGGCAGCACTCGGACAGAAGGCCATCATACGCTGGGCAGATACGGACATCGACTGGCTCAAGCTACTGCAAGCCTATATCTGGGGTGCGTCGAGGGCATTCAAGCCTCAAGAGGTCCAATCTTTCTAGATCTCTGAACTACACCTGCGACGGTCTTATTCTTCAAAAAATCCCAAGGCTGTCACTTTTCGACCCGAGGTTTTTACCAAACCTCTTACCATCCTTGAGATACTAGATCACGGCCATGGCTTGATTTCACCAACCCGCGGGATAGAATCTATGCGTTCTTGGGTCTCCTCGACTTGGCCACCCGTGACATGCGTCTTCTTTCGGTCCAGCCTAACTACCAGTCAACACATCTTCACCTGTATCGCGATTTCGCCTCGAAATACATACGAAAACTGAAAGACTTGGACATCTTGCATTGTGTCCATCATGACAACAAGACGCTTCAAGACGGGTTTCCTTCCTGGGTACCTGGATAGGATATCCGAATCTCCTCGAATTATACAAGTACTCTCAACTATTACTTCAAGCTTTCCAAGCGCTTCATGTCTCGAATTTCTCATCCTAACCCCACAGTTTCGACTGATGGAACCACCTTGGGCCTTCAAATCAAGGTTCTGTATATTGTTGACTTTGTGGGGCCACCTTTTATCCAGAATGTCACAACGCCCGAAGATGTCATCTTGCTCTGGGAAGCCATCTCGAGGCGAGCGATCCCGTCGCCTTATTCTTGTTCCGCTTTGCGAGCCTTCCTTGAGATATTTCGTTGTGGCATCTACCGTAGATCATTCAAGGAATGGAAGACACTCGAGGCTGCGTACATGCAGATGCTGCAGCGCGAAATTTCACCGGGACACTATTCATACAGCAATGCCGGATTATTTCATGCGAAGAGAATGCAGGATGTGCACAACAGATGTTTTGTCATATTAAAAAATGGGTATTACGGTCTAGCACCTATGCCTATACGGGAAGGCGACTCTTGCTGCGTTATATCTGGAACCAAGTCCCCGTTTGTTGTGCGCAAAACCGATGCGGCTGGTTATTTTCAACTTGTGGGTTCGGTACTTATTCTTAGTAAAGAGGTTGATGATAATGGATATCCTAAGGCGTTGTGCGCGGATGAAAAGGATGACAGCTGGATAGAATGGGGATTGCAAGAAGAATATGCCTTTCTCCACTAACAAAGTCTTAGAGACATTGAACATGCATAGAAAAGTTACCTGCAGCGTGTCTTGGGTGCTCCTCTTTCTATTAGCTCGTGGTGAAAAACATGTTCGGAGCAGGTCTGGTTCTGAAATCTCTAAGCCCTTGGAACGCGGCTGTGGAAAGACTTCTGGATGCCCAACTTCCAGGCTCACAAGCATGATGTTATGACATCACAGACCAGGTCACGCGGAACAAGCGGAGACACAACGCCAGATTGGCAGATCCAACATCAGGATATCGCTTATGTAATCCAGGTGAAGCTATCATGCCATTAAGGATGTAATCATACTGAAGACTGAATATATAGCCTTACGTTTATTACCAGTAGATAGATCATTGTACATAGTTCTTCAGTTGCCATTCTAGGTATTAAAGTTAACCAGCCTTTAATAGCCTTGCTGCTAGTGAAAATTTGCATAGGATAGATAAAAAAGAAGAGGTTTGGAATGAAGAAAGGCAAGGCAGTTAAAGCTGAATCCAACCTGAGTAGCTGCTGTTTCTGCTAAATATAATACATGTTTGGTAGTAAGGCTGTGATGCTGAGGTCCAGGGCCGATTCTTTATTCTGATCCTATGCCTTCTTAGCCTTCGTTTTCTGTCGTTCTGACGACATCCGGCATGCCTTGGTCGACGGACGAGCCCTTGCCCATTGCTTCGACGCCTATTGTTTTGTGCGACGGCGCCTTAGCTCTAGTTCACTAATCAGAATGGTATACCACTTCTTCGCTCTCAAGGTTGACCCTGCCTTCCTCTACCTGGTGTTAGTTCTATTGAACCTTTTTATAACCATATTTTTCCTTCCCTGCCTTTTTTTTAATAAAAACCACACAGGAAAATACGATAGGAGCTCGATCGCGCAATTTGAGCATCTCTGTAGCGCTTGCATAAGGCCCTAGGCCGGCCATGCCCTTTTTACGATATTAAGCTCGATATGAAGCCTGTAGTAAAGCTCGTTGCTTACTAGGTAGGCCATCTTGCTTGTCGGAATGTAAAACTTTGTCAATATCCTATAATATATTATAAGCCTTGCAATCTACGAATTTGTCCAACCTGGAGTTATTCTCGGAGGTGTTTCGATGCTGCTTGGCCAAATACCTCGCGTTTCTGAATTCAGTAGCTTTTTGAACAAAAGATGATGTCATTGTCTGGATCAGCGCTTGTCCGATTCATAAAACTACTTGCAATTCTTGCAATCCCCTTTTGATTAGTTGTTTTATAATTTCAATTCTGGGTTATATAAATGCTATAGTATTAAATTCTGCTTGTTTTATGTAAAATTTACTATTTATTATAAGCAATGTTAAGATCTTGTATATAGCACGGGCATCCGCACTAACAGACAGAGACGCCATGAAAAATGAAAAATGAATCAGGAAGAATGCTTTCTCTCCAGTTAATGATGATATGCTCGAGTGTAGGCACTTGCATCATGTGGTTGCTTATATCATCACCAAGTCTGCCCGAACAGAGCCACCAGTTGTCATTTTGTCTACTTTGAGACTCTCCAGGTATCAGCATGGATGTTCTCGCTACAGCACATCTATTCATTTCAATGGTCCATGGAGATCTGCACTGGGTGACATGCGAACGAAGTTGTTTCATATTGCACTGTTTTGACTATTACGAAGCGAAATTTATGTACTTATGGTCTACTTCATACATGCCAGAGTAATAATAAGGCTGTGAGGGATTCAAAGGATTGAAACAAAAAGTCACTAATCAGCCAAGGTGGCTGTACAGCATGGTCATGATGCATATGTAGTCATCTGCTTCGCCCCTAACCCGGGGCTAGGCTCGGCTGTCCCAACCCGATGGTGTATGACAGGAATTGGCCCCCTACTGATTTTGACAAGGCCTGGAGGCCTGATCATCAATCTTAACCTTTCATCATACCCTGCTCACAGTGTTGGTGCGCCGCAGTAAAGAATCGCATGATTGTTGAGACAAGATACCATTTTCTGAATCAGTACAGCCTTGAACCATGGATCCGCTCACCGCGATAGGTGATGTGAGCTCTATCCTAGGCATTGTAGATATCACCATCAAAGGAATTATTGCCTTGTCAAACCTCAGGTCAAGATACAAGATCACCGACTTGAAGGTTAGTCTCCTCATCGGATAATTGTCGACTCTTCGAGCTGCCCTGAACCAGATTTCCGTTCTCTTGGACAACAACTCCGAGAGCCACCAAGATGAACAGCTCGAACAAGACCTTTCTACCTCTCTGGCGTGTATCAAGGTGATCATTGTCGTCTTGGACGAAAGACTATCATTGCTGCAGCGAAATGCAAAAGATGGATTGACAACCTGGAGCAAGGTGAACTATATGTGGGATGAGTCAGACATGAAGAACTATCTCAGCCTCATCGACAGTCAAATAAATGCTCTGAACCTTCTGCTCACAGCGCTGCAATGGTGAGTTTCGTACATCACTTCTAAGCTTAGTGTTGTAACTAACAACAACCAGTCATACAACGGTCGAGCAGAGGAAAATACTGAATACCGCGGAGCACTGTAAGCTACTAGCTCGAGTAAAAGATGATACATCTTCTTTGTTATTCCTCAAAGAACACGGAGTCGACAGAGACATCAAGAAGCGCCATCTCGCAAGACCCGGGAGCGATCAACACCACGTTCTCGTTCGATCACGAAATATTTCGTTCAAAGGTCTATCGGATGGCCACAAGATCAAACCAGCGGTCCATACAGTTCAGTCCTAGCAGTTCAGTTAGCAGTCTTAGTTAGCAAATGAGAGATACTAATACAAGCGAGCAAACACTTTTTCTTAGCAGTAAACTATTAGTGTTATAACCCATCCAACATGCAGGTCACAGGAAATGGCATAGCACCAGGGACACCTAGAACAAACCCCCACGACATAGCAGGATCAACACTTAGCCACAAAAGCAAGATAGGGATATATAACCCAGGGTTAAGATTAGTAGCGCTAATATATTAACTATATCCATAGTTAATATATTCCAGAACCAACTATGAAAACTATAAATATAGTTACAAATAGTTGGAATTAAAGAGCTAGATATATAAGGATATATTCATTACTATTAGATAGATTATTATATATAGCTCTTCAGTTATCAATCTAAGTATTCATTTATTACATATTTGAATAGCCCCAAAGGCAGTGAATATTTGCACTCTTATCAGGATTTGTATATTTCCATATTCAAGGATTTACACTTTGATATTGCTCTTATTAGTATAAACCCAATCAGTATTTAGGAATCTTAGGATTATTGCAGTGCTTATTATATTTTGATAACTCTTATTTAGGAATAGTTCAATATATACCCCTTGAATAATATAGAAATATAATAGCTCTCTAAACCCTAACTAGATCTATTAGCAGCAGTGCTATTAATCTTATTAATTAAATTGAAGCATTTATAAAGCATATTAAGGAATTTGAGGAATAGAAGTTGAATAGCAAAGAATTCCACTATAAAATAGAAGCCTTTATATCCTATAGTGGAGAATATTATATTCTCTAAGCTTTCTTGATTTAATATAAAGCTTATTTCTACTATAAGGAAAAGAAGTTTCCAAAGAAAGCTAATAAGATTATCTTTGCTAGAATTAAACTTAAAGAAGATATATTTACTTAGTTTAAGCCTATTCTTAGGAATTATTTCGAGTATAATAGGCTTAAATAGGATAAGAATATCAAATATATCTTCAATAACTTCGATAATCTCAAATAAGTATTCAAAGATATCTTTAGTAATATAGATAAATAATATAAGGCTGAATAAGAGCTTCTCAAGCTTAAGCAAATCAAATCTGCAGCTAAGTATACTATGGAGTTCTAGAAAGCCTTTTTACATTTACAATAAGATAATGCAGCTCTTATTATCTAATATTATAATAGGCTTAAGGATAAGATTAAAGATAATCTTATATATGCAGAATAACTTATAAAGCTAGTAGATTTTATTGCATTTATTATAAAGATTAATGATAGATAGTATAAATATAGATTAGAGAAATAAGGAAAAGCTTATATTCTCTGAATTGCATATATCTAACTCAATATAGAAAAGAAATACTAGCATAATAAGGGATCTAGTAATTAGGGATACTTTAGCATAGCTTATAGTAGAATAATATATGTAGAACTAATAGAAATTAATGCAACTTATTAATATAAATAATAATAAATAAATAGTAATATTAAATACTTTAGTTGCAGAAAGCATAGCTATTTCGCATAAGAATGCTAATACCCTAGGAAGCTATAATAGCAACCTATCCCAGAAGAATAATAAGCAAATATAATAAAATAACAAATTAATATTCTCATATAATATATAAACTAGTGCATTTATATAGATACTAAGTGCTAGATCTACTATATATCCGAAATAATCTGCAAATATTGCGCTAATTATCTATAGCATATAAACTACTTCAACTCTAATCGAAACTTAGAGCAAATAATAAACCTTGATTATCGCTAACTATCTTAGATAGCCTGCTATAATAATCAATGCATATTATATCTTAGCAAGAAAGAAGCATTAGAATAGTTTCTCAAGTAATATAAAAAGGCAAAATTACACTATAAATAAGCACTTAGCAATAATAATATAGATATCTTAGATACTATAGAATAAATATTTAGAGAATATTTATAGGAATAATAACTAGCTAAATAACTAATTAGCAATTAGGAAATAGAATTATCAGAAACTCTTAATCATAACTATGCTATAGCAGAATTAGAATAAAGCTTATAGCAAGTTCTCAATCTAATAGATAAAGAAAAGCAATAATCTCAGGCTATATAATTCGATACTAAATATTAGATTCTAGGAATTTTTCTTAGATAAGCAATTACTAAGATTTGATATTATAATTAATTAATCAAGAATAGAGAGAATCTTAGAATCTCCTCTAAGCATCTCTATTATTATAATATAAGATAGATTTCATATATCTTCTATAATTATATAATCTATCTATCTAATAAAATCAGTAATAATTAATTCCTAATTAGGCTAAAAGGAAATAAGCTTATAATTCTCTATACTAAAGAAAATCTTAGATTCAAAATTAAAATTAATTAATAGTTGAATTATATAATTATCAAACTATTAGAATAATTTCTAGCTAAATATATTATTAATAAAAATAATTAGCAAGATTGCTTATATAAAAACTATAATATCTATAGTTTCTAGAAACTCAAGGAATAGCATTAGAATAGAAAGCTTTGAGAAATTATAACTAAGGAACTTAGGGAATAGAACTAAGAGGCAAAAGAAGCTCTTAAAGCTCTAATATTATATAGAAGATATTAGAAAAAAGCTAAAAAACTAGCTTAATAAGCAGCAAAGAATATCCCAAAAGAATAGGATTGCTTATAAAAGATAATAAATAATTAGAATCAGAGATATAATCTCTTTATATAACTCTAGAAGCTAATATAGCATATATAATATTTGCAGCAGAAATTAATAGAAAATAATATAATGCTCTATTAGATAATAGCATATAGGGAAACTTTATATCTCTATAAATTATTAATAGAAATAAAATCCTATAATATAAGAAAATAGAAATCTATATACTCAGAATTATAGATAGAATAAATATTAATTATAGCTAAGATATTATAAATATAGAGATTAATTATCTATTAATTATAATCTATAGCAAAACAATTTCTATTATATTAGATATTATAGAAATAGCATAATATAAGCTGATATTAGAGATATTATAGCTTAAGAAGCATAATTCTCAAATTAATTAAATTATTAGCTAGATCTTATAAGATAATACTATTACCTATAGAAAGATTATAATCAATAGCAAAGGAATAGATTTAATTACTAAAGTATACTCAAGGAAAAAAGCCTCAAATAAATCTATGAATATCTCTAAATTAGCAAGGCTAATAGCTTATAGAGAAAAATTTAGTAATAATAAATCTGCAAAAATAATGCTAAGATATTAGCAGATTAATATAATAATAAGTATATGCAGATCCTCAGAAATATAATCTAGCTTAGAATAATAATAGAAATATAAACTCTGAAATCACAAAGAAATCTTATAATCAGAAGCACTAGATATTATAAGAAAATATAGAAACTAAGCAGAGTATAATATTACCCCTAACCTATAAAAAAAGCAAATAGTAAAAGAAAGAAAGAATATTCAATAATATCTCTTATTTCTCCAAATAGCAGAAATAGAGAAAAATAAACTAATACTAATATTCGCTAGAATACTATAAAAATATTATAAATTCATGAAACTATTCCAAGGAAAACTAGATATAAGATTTCTAGAATATAGCTTATATAACTATGAAATATTACTAAAAGAAGAAACTCAACTATAGTTTTTCCTTATCTATAGATTTGATAAAGCAAAGCTAGAGATATTTAGAGAATATCTTAATAAGAATCTAAAGAAAGAATATATTAGATTATTATAATTACTAGCAGAATATCTAATTCTATTTATACTAAAGAAAAACAGAAAACTCTAACTTTGCATAGATTATAGATAGCTTAATAATATCACTATTAAAAACTAATACCTATTACTACTCTTTAAGGAAATCAGAGATAGATTATAAAGCATATAATAGTTTATAATATTAGATCTTAAGGAAATATATATATATATTTATATTAAGGAAGAAAAAGAATAGAAGATAATATTTAGAATTTGCTATAGATATTATAAATATCTGATTATGCTCTTTGGATTAACTAATGTATTAGCATCTTTCTAGGAGATAATCAATTATATTCTCTGCGAATTCCTGGATATCATATATATTATTTATCTTAATAATATTCTTATTTACTCCAGAATTTTTATAGAATATAAGCAGGATATATAGCAAATATTTTAGATATTTCAAAATGCGCATCTCCTAGTAGAACTAATAAAAAGTTATTTCTATATCTAGAAAGTTAATTATCTTAGATATATAATTAAGCTAGAATATATTAGAATGCAAAAAGATAAGATTTAAGTAATCAGGGATTAGCCTAAACTAAAGAATATTAAGGATATTAGAGCATTTCTCAGATATACTAATTTCTATAGATAATTTATTAATAAATATAGCAATATCGCATAATTATTTATTAATCTTACTAAAAAAGAAATACTATTTATATAGCAAAGGAAAGAAAGTTAAGCTTTTAATACTATTAAAAAACTAGTTACTAGAGATCTAATACTAGAGAAATCAGATTCTAATAAGAAATATAAGCTTTATATAGACTTATTAGACTATATATTTAGCATAGAATTCAACTAGCGCAATAAATAAAAATAATTACAAATAATTGCTAACTTCTCAAAGAAACTCAATAAACCAGAGTTATAATATAAAATATCAGATAAAAAACTTATAGCTATAGTAGAATTATTCAAGGAATAAGAATATTACTTTATAAGCATCAAATATATAATCAAAATATTTTCAGATTATAAGAATCTCATTATATTCATAATAATAAAGAATCTTAATTAATAATAAATAAGATAAGCAGAATATTTATCTTAATTCGATTTCAAGATTATCTATATCTAAGGCAAGGAGAATATTAGAGTAGATATTCTCAGTAGAAAAGCAGATCATCAGAATAAAATCGAAGAGGAAATTCAAGATATCTTTGCAATCAGCAAAAATAGAAATCTCATTAATATATATAAGAAATTAGATATTACCCTTAGAATCAAATACTAAGGCAAGATATCAGAATAGATAATATCTGCAGAATAGAATAAATATATTAAGGAAATATATAGCATATCAGCCTATAGATACTAAGGAATCAGAGTAATATATAAACAAATTAGGAGATATTAGAATCTCCTAGAACTCAAAAGGCAGATTACTAAAATCATTAAAGAATACGATAATTATAACAAAAATAAGGCAAACTAATATAAACCTTATAGATTATTGTAATCCCTATTAATATCTAATATTATATAGCAATCTATTAGCTTAGATTTTATTATTAAGCTATCTCTTTTATAAGAACCTTTAATTAAAATGCAATATAATAGCATTTTAGTAATAGTTTGCAGATTAAGCAAATATATATATTTTATTCTCTATAAGGAAAGCAATATACTAGAAGATCTTATATATATATTCTTTAGAATAATTATAAGCAAATATAGCATATTATAAGAAATTATCTCTAATAGAGATAGGAAATTTATATCTAAATTCTAGATCTTATTTATAAAATAATTTAATATAATATAACAAATATTCACAATATTCTACCTTAAAATAGATAGATAAATAGAATAAATAAATTAGATTATTAAGCAATATCTATAAAGCTATATTAACTAGAAATAGGATAATTAGATTAAACTATTACTATTAGCAGAATTCATATATAATAGCATAGATATAAGCATTATAGAAATATCCCTATTCTATATACTCTATAAATATAACCCTATAGCATATTATAAAATAATATCTAGCAGATAAGCCGAAAAAGCAGATAAAAAAGCTATAAAACTAAGAGAAATCTATAGAGATCTCCAGAAAAAGATCGCAGAAGCAAGAAATACTATAATATATTATATAAACTCCAAAAAGATTAAAAGATTAATTCTATAGGAAAGAGATAAAATCTACTTATAATAAAAAAATATCAAAATAATATAACTAAGCAATAAACTAAACTATAAAAAACTAGGATTATTTCAGATCTTATAGAAAATCTCTCTAATTAACTATAAATTTGCAATTCTCTATAAAAGATTATATCTAGTTTTCTATATCTTATTTCTCAAATTAGCATTAGCAGATATAGAACTTATATATAATATTAATCTAGAATCAGATAAATAATAATATAAAATAGAATAAATACTGAATATATAGAAATAAGAAAAAGAATACTAATATCTTATAAAATAGAAAAACTATAATTATAGCAAAAACTCATAGGAAAAGCTAGCTAATATTAGCAATAATTCGATTAAGAAATATTAGAAAAATACTATCTAAGCAGATCTCTCTAGATTAAAATAATCTATAGAAAATAATCTAATGCTAAATCTCTTAACCCTAGTAACTAGGAAATTAGATTATTTAGTTAAACCAAATTCTGAACTCTAACTAGAAATCTTCTCAGAAAGAGAACCCTCAGAAACTAAAACCTCAACCAGCTATTGCTCCTCCGCAGCATAACAATGCTTCTCCTCAGCCTCTTCAGCCTTAATATGCTCCAACTCCTCTATACAAATAATCCTATAGCATAAAGCGCGCTTTATCTTATCCAACTATATCTGCTTCTGCTAACAAAGGCAAAGGAGCTTAATCTCCTTTTGTTCAATCTTATCCTCTAATCTCTAGTATTGAAAAGTAATATTATAAAGCTCCTTAGGAGAAAGATCTATTATATCACACTTGGAATAGCCTAGGCGGATATACTTAATGCAGCAAAAGGACTCAGATAGAGAAGCCTTGCAATTTTCAAGATGCTAGCTCTTGCAATAAGAATATATAGGCATCTCGATGAAATTCTCCAAAATGCAGGCAATAAGAAGATCATAATTCTGAATACTTTTAGAGATCAAAGAAAAAGAAAGAGATTTTCGAATATAGGATTTGTTAATATTAGATAATATAATAAATTAGAAAGGCATAACTATATATACAAATAATTTGCTAGGATATTTACAGAAGATTATTAAGAATAATAATTGATAAGAGAGAGATAATATTATAACTTATCTAATATGCAGATCATAGGAAATAGCATAGCATTAGAGATACCTAGAATAAATCCCTATAATATAGCAGAATTAATACTTAGCCACAAAAGCAAAATAGGAATATATAACCTAGGATTAGAGTTAGTAGTGCTAATATATTAACTATATCTATAGTTAATATATTCCAAAACTAATTATAAAAACTATAAATATAGTTACAAATAATCAGAACTAAAGAGCTAAATATATAAGAATATATTTATTATTATTAGATAGATCATTATATATAGCTCTTCAATCATCAATCTAAGTATTCATTTGTTATATATTTGAATAGCTCCAAAGGCAGTGAATATTTGTACTCTTATCAGAACTTATACATTTCCATATTCAAGGATTTATACTTTGATATTGCTCTTATTAGTATAAACCCAATCAATACTTAGGAATCTTAGGATTACTGCAGTGCTTATTACAATTAGCTATTAATTATTTATAATTAAACAAAAAGCTTAATAAGCTTATAAAGTCAGAATAAATCTGCTTAGAGTTTTATTTTATTAGCTATTGATTAATATCTAATCTGGAATTTTTAGAAAAATCTTGATTTCTAATCAAGATTTAGATTTTTTCCTATATAATTACCAATCTTAACATTTAGTTATCAAGCTAACCTAATTAGTGCAGTTATCTGCTAAAATTAATAATTAAATAGTCCGGGGTATTTAGACTGAACTGACTGAACTATATGGACCGCTAGATCAAATATGCTACGGGCGCTGATGAGGAGCTCAGTGCTGTGGTGCATTGCAAATATATTACGAAGGATGCCCTTTTTTACGAACTAAGAAAGGGAGAAACTATCTACCAAATATATATATCCTGGTGAATTCATAGTGAATTCACCACACGCTGTATGGTGCCTATTCCTGGTGTATCAATTGCCGCCCCTATATATCCTTTATCCGCAATGGACATTTATGATATTAGCGGTTGTAAGGTGGTCAGTTGATGGCCAGATGGGGAGCTGGTGAAGTCCAGTGGTTCGTGGTGGAGATAGGCCCAGCATGGTCGCTCGCCAGGTGGGCCTATGGTAGTTGGTCCACCGTGGGATGGGGTAAATACCACAAAGATAAAGAACTTAAGGAAATCAATTCGTTCAGGATGGTACCACGGTTCTTCGTGACATAGGTGTTTTTGTGGAACCAATTCTCACCATCGAACAGAGTGAGGCGGTCACGAATGGACGCCTTGTAGATGAGCGTGGAGTACTCCTGCGTGCGGCTGCGGCGATATTCACAGTCCTTGGGATCCTGGGATATGGGGTATGGGACCGTGTAGAAGTCAGGCATGCTACGTACCGTGGATCGTCAGTGGCTTGGGAAGGCATTAACCAGAGACACAACCAGCTTGCCAGGAGAAACGGACTTCGTGTGGTAGCCCCGAGGAGATAGGTGGTTTGGCTGGTGGGTGTGGATGGATGGAGCGAGCAGACGCATAGAAACCACGGGTTCGTGGATGGTATGTGGACAGAAGGAGGGTGAACGGGACAGGAAGCGGGATTGATGTGGATGGGCACCAAGAGGCGCTGGTGATGGACACCTAACGAGATGCACGAGATTCTTTCAACGCGCAGGACGCGACTTCTACGAAAGGCACCGTCCATCCAACCAGTCTCGCTAATCGAAGAGAGGTAGGCGGATTAGACGACTTCTGCAAAGCGGAAGCCCCGCCTAGGCTGCACAAACGCCGTATTCTTCAGCAAAATCTCGATATCAGTATTGCTCGAGAGGTCCATAGACTAAGCGAATCAGCTCCCCTTTTGAATGGTCCAGGGAAGGGTCAGCTAGCTGACACTGCGTTTTCTCTGGAACCCAGGGCAATAACTTCTGAAGTCCTTACCAACTCAAGCATTCACAAACTGATAGACAAGGTGTCGGATAGTCGGACGGCTCAGGGCTCTATCAGTACTGCTTTGGGAAATTCCTTCCTGAAGGACACAGATTCCGACCTGTGGTCACTTCATACCATAGAGAATCAGCTACCTTACGAACATCCCGAGTCATCACGAAGAATCCAGAGGCCTCCCGGTGAGACACGACCCACCAAATCGGCACTCAATAAACCCAGTCAAGGTGTGCAGTCTCGGAAAATTTTGATATTCTGCATTCAAGAATCCGGCAAAAGTACTTTGATCAAATCAATGGATTCAGCTTATACGTAGTGGTCCCAAATACGACGACAGATCGCGGCTCCTGCCCACTGACCATGTCACCGAGCCAATCAGGAAGGGACTGCAAGGATCGCGAGCGGTCCCGTCGATGTTACTTTGGGCCGCAGTGATCTCTGTCGACTCTCGCGGTCCAAAACTGGAGAGCGGGTGGGTATATAACCTTATGTTTATGACCATCCATCCAGATAGATCATAGTACATAGCTCTTCAGTCATCAATCTAAGTATTGAAGTCATCACATCTTCAATAGCCCCAAAGGCAGTGAACACTTGCATTCAGATACTATTCCTGTATTCAATCAAATAGCATGAAAGAATCAAAATAATTCGGCTATGATCAAACCAGGCCAATATGCTGATAGATTTTGCATTTCGCCAGAGGGTTCAAAACTTTCCTCTGCTTTCGACTTCTCGCCACTTTGTTCGGTTCCCTCTTCATTAATGCTATTAAAAGCGAGGGGGAACAACCAGTAACCAAAGGCAGGTTGAGCTGCTTTGTCCAGGTCTTTAGTTCTTATATCTGGGCTAGCTCTTCCACATGCGATAGCTCGGTCGACCTGGTCTGATATACTCGGCCCCTCCACTCGGCCATTCCACGCATCATCCTCCCGTTGTACAAAAACCTGGGCGTCATTCCTGGAGTGAATTGAATTGACGTAGCTTGAGGGTTTATATGATAGAAGCCAGCTATACCGGGTCTGACCGTTCGTAGCGCCTAAGGCTTTGAGAAATGAACGCCATGGTCTCAGTGCAGTCCGTGGATGAGCAGTGGAAGTGTACACTTTCTGCAGATCTCGCCCAACGGGCCGTGGGTCGTGAGGCAAGCGAGAGAAAGCCGGGGCATGGGAGAGTATTGGTGTTGAGCGGTTGAAGACAAGCTCAGCGGCTAGGGCCCCGTGGGAAAAGAAGGGAAAGACCTGACGTCCTACACGGCAGGACGGTGTTGTGATGAAAACCTCTTCAAGATCTTGAAGAGCCCCCGCAACAGCTCTTCGCGTTGATTGAGTCCAGATGTCCCATGGTTCAGGCACCCCGCCTAGGACAGCCTGAGACAGATCGTCAAGGTCAAGTGCCATGTTAAGAACTCCGATGTGGTGCGGGTCGAGTGAGGTTTTGATACATACCAAGAAGGCTGCCAGGGTCATCTGGTACGGATGATGTTCGGGCTGGATATATAAGAAGTCGTACTCGGGATTGAAGAGCAATGTGTCCAGAGGAGCTGCAGGCCCGTCCATTCCACGATCAAAACCGTCTTTGGTAAAATGGCAGGGGATACGGACCCGATAGAACGCATATGCTTCGTTCCTCGCCTCTCTATTCACGCGCAAGAGTTTGCTGAAGACATTACGACCCTGCACAATGGCTCCGAATTGTTGTTCTTTGTTGATACACTGGTCGGGTGGATCTTCAGCGGTGGGAGCACCTGCAGCAAGACCTGGGCTCGCTGTTTCAGAAGTGGATGACCATCCTCCCCCCCCCCCATACATAGCGACAACTCGATCTTTGAAAGCAGCAGCAGCTTCTGGGGGAGATGGTATGGAGATCCTGATAATGCGTTCGCGTTGAAGCGAGGCTTGCCATATCTTGAGGCGCAGTTCCTTGGGAAGGTAGGAAAAGAAGTGGAAGGAGTCTCCAGTCTTGGGGTCAACCGCATTGCTCCTGTTGAATATTTGAAGATGTGGCTCAGAAGACATTTTCAGATATTGTTTCAATGCTGATGCGACTTGAGTAAAAATAGGAGGGGGCTGTTTATTCCCTTTTGAAATAATCTAGAAAGAATGGAAAAGAATGCTAGTGATACTTCTTAACTGTTGTTGCCGGTGGGGCTTGAGTTGATTTATATCACTGATTGAAAAAGTGGAACGGGCAAGAGAAGTGAGCTGAGAAAGCTGGGCCTTACCGAATTGAATACATGAACCAAGCTGCTGCTGATAATCGTTGATCCTTTGCCAAATTATAGTTCTGTTAAGCATCCCAGAAAGCATTATATCCGATAAGCGCATGCAAGGTATGATTTGCAGACCTAATGTCGAAAATTCAAGTTACTTTTGTGAATACAAGTATGAAGTTGACTGAGCCCCAACCAAGGAAACAGAACCTCTTCTTTCTAAGATTTATTCTAATCTTCTTCTTCTTCTTCTTCTTCTTCTTCTTCTTCTTCTTCTTCTTCTTCTTCTTCTTCTTCTTCTTCTTTAATACGCCGAAAACGATGAGGCAAACACCGACCACACGACCGACGACCAGCCCAGCTATCTATGTGTTTATTACCTAATCAAACAGCACCAATGTAATATCACTAATGAATGCCGAAAAAGCAACTGGCTGAGACCATCTACTAGAGCTGCTGGAGTAGATGCTTAGTAGCCACGCACGCATAGGCAGTGAGTCACTTGCCGTTGCAAAGTCATTATAAATAGCCGACAACGATCCAATATTACAGAGACCGCGAGTCTAAGAAAAGGGAGGTGGCAATCTAGGCTGTCACAAGCACTGCAGTAATCCGTAAATCCTGAAGTATTTTGTTATGGCCCGTCCAACATGCAGGTCACGAAGCGGGTCACACGAAACAGCTGGCAGGAAAGGCCAGAAGCCAGGATCCAACATCCGAGAAGGAAAAGCTTATGTAATCCAGTGGTGGGGTTGTAAAGGAGGGATAGTCGACAGAGTCGGCCAGCGACTCTGGCGGCCCATACTGAAGAGCTGGATATATAACCCACGTTCATTACCATCTAGATAGATCTTGTACATAGCTCTTCAGTCGCCAATCTAAGTTCTAAGTACACAACTTACTTGGAAGCCCCAAAGGCAGTGAACACTTGCACTCGATTACTCAATTACGTTTCCTTATTCAAGGCCTGTACTTGGCACCGCTCTTGTTAGCATAAATTCTCGAGATACTTCAGGCTTTACGGACTACTGCAGTGCTCATTAGACCTCAACAGCAGACACTATTCAAGAGCCCGAGATCAGTATCAGATTGGACACTACAGTCATGGAAATAGGAACTTAGCAGTGCAGCGTTGCTTCTTATTGCAATAGCTGTTATACCTGCATATTATGGCCCGTGGTTCAGGCATAAGCTATATGTACGGTTGGAAGGAATATTCGAACAGCGAGTTCGAAT
>JACWRQ010000557.1:7029-21965 GCA_014849955.1 Cryphonectria carpinicola | reverse complement strand
CCAGGGGGCGTGTGGGGTCCGCGCGCGAGGGTGGGGGGCGGGGGGGGGGTAGGCAGTTCGGGGTTCAGGTGGGGTGGTGTGGGTGGGGGGGGGTTCGAGTGGGGGTTTTTTTTTTTTTTTTTTTTTTTTTTTTTTCGATACAAATCTCCGAGGAAGAGGAGCAGCAGCAGCGAGTACTGAGCTGGCATGACCCCATCCACAAATTCTATTTGTTTCCTGGCAAATCCTCAGAATGATGTAAGAACCCATGCAGCCTGCATGCATGCTGTAACCTGCCACAGTACTTGCTAATGTATGGCTCAGAGCATGACTGTAGAGCGAGAGTGGCAAAGCGAGGCTGAGGCTGAGGAGAGAAGGCAAGATGCTCTGCTGCAAGCTTGGTATGACCGCCTGATGTCTTCTTCCCCACCTCTGACCAACAACAGCCCACCTTTTCTCGCCCACTGGATCCGGTCGAGATTTCCGATCTTAAACGGGGTGCATGTCCTTGCCGAAAGACGATCCACAGCATGCGTTTCTATATCCCAAGGACCAAGATGACTGCCGAGACGGAATGGCCTCTGCAGTGGCCATCTGTAGTCCCACCTCATCCCCTCGAGATACAGATAGCCCAACCTCCAATGGGATAGTTTCCAATGCTATGACCTCCTGTAGGATCACGCTGCCTGCCCTCTTGGGGGTAGTTCCCCAGAAATCCTACCACGGTATGCTCCCTTGGCTTCTGGCTTCTGTTGTCTGCTTGCCATCTCTCCCCGGGGAAGCTTGGTCTGGCTACCAGGCACACACATCCTGATCTGAATCACAGAAATCCCAGCTGCGATCGAACTGGGCACAAATGAACGAGCCCACTCCGAGGTCCTCTGGCCGGTCATTCTCCGCCTCGAAACCTTGCGTTATGCTGAGTCAAACATTCCCAGCCTTTACGTATTACGACGAGGCAGGGTGTCTGAGCCCCGGCCGCTTTGCGAGGGGAGGATCGGTGGCAGGATCGATCCCTGGATCAACTAACTATTCCCGAGAGCTGTTGGTGCCTCTTGACGATCTGTATGAAACGCCTCAAAAAGAGAAAAGAGAAAGAAAAAAAGGAAGAGACCCTCTCTCTTCTGTCATGGGTTCCTATGTACATAGTAGCCATAGCAGGGCTGTCTAGTGTGCGCAGAGAATGCGACATTGGACCCGAATACCTTTTTTTTTTCTTTTTTTTTCGGGCCTGTGGTGGTCGTCAGCTTCGGAGAAGAGACCCACGCAACAAGTTATGGATACCACCACGAGGTTGGGCGCAACACGACCAATCCGGCTATGGACTTGTGGGCTGATTGCAACGGCCAAGTCTCTCTGCTCCTTGACAAAAAGTGAGAGAGCATGCTCGGTGGTGACGACGCAGGCATCAAGAAAATACCTCGCGGTGACCGAGAAGGGGTTGTGCGAGAAAGTGACAGCTGACGACGGGAATAAGAACGCCCGGAGATGGATGATGGACGACGGCTCGGTGACGGCCCAGTTGATTGGCAGGTAAGCAATAGTCTGCCGCCTCCTTGGCCAGCCACCCAACAACTCAGCCAGCCTGGGGAGGACGACGCTTTTTGCGGCTCTCACCAGCTTACAGCTTAGGACTCAGGACTGCGCCCACAGGGCAGGACAAATGCAGCATCTCCTCTCTCTGTCTCTGTCTCTCTCTCTGTCTCTCTCTCTCTCTCTCTCTCTCTCTTTCTCTCTCTCTAGGCAGACGCTCTCGCTAGAGGAGAGAAGAAGCAGATCATTTCTGCCTTTTGATCGACGGAGCGCACCCAGGTAAGGTGACATTGGCCAATATAGATAGAGTTTGCCGCTATTTGCTGCACTTTGCAGAGTACTACACACCATACACAAGCCAGAGTTCGTATCGATCGAAGTCATGCAAACAAGGGCCCTCACCACACAAGCGAGCTTGCGGCATTGAATCCCTGCTGTGATCTACAACCCCCTGCCGCGACACAAGGACCAATCCACTGGGTGCCCCCCTCCAAACACTAACCCCCCCCCCAAAACCCCCCCAAAAACGAACCCCACATGCTGACTACACAAGGGCCATGGGTACTGTGGCACAACCACAGCAGGGGGCACCGCAAGTTCCAGTTGACCTCACCCCATCATCGTGAGGCTGAAGAAAGGCGCCCAATTCAGTACGGTACTATACCACACTTACTGCACCTGCATACAGCCTTGTGTGCGTCCATACCTACCATTTTCTATCCATACACGCAGACACACACACACAGACACACACACACACACACACACACACACACACACAGTACACACAGAACCCTTTTTCACGCAAGGCAGGCAGGCGCTCAGACTGTCATCGGGCAACACGACCCCCCGCCTATTGACACGATCTCTCCCCACCTCAGGGCGGATTCCCACGGGCTCGTCATCCTCCCTCCCCTTTTTATCCCCCCCCCCCAATCTTTGCGCTGTCAGACACGTGTCATATCGACACCACCCTGACTGATCCTCAAAGCCCATTCACTCCGATCCTCGATCCATCATTCCCCCTTCCCCCCCCCCCTCGATTCATTATGTCACCACCACCAGCAGCGGAGGGGCCGCAGCAGCAGCCAGGGCCCCTCAACTACGTCCTCGGCTTCACCCTCGTCGGCATCGCCTGGGGCCTGACCACCCCCTTCATCCGCCGGGCGGCGCGGGATCACCACCCGCCGCCCCACCCGGTTCTAGACTCCGATGCCGTCCGGGCCAGCTGGCTCAAGTCCAAGGTGTACGGTGCTTTCTTTGCCGTCGTCGACCTCCTCCGCAACCCGCGCTATGCCGTCCCGCTGCTGCTCAACCTGACCGGGAGCGTATGGTTCTTCCTGCTGATCGGGAAGGCGGGTGAGTCACTTCTGCCTATGCTTTCATTCCGTTTCTTCTCGTCGTGCTTTTATATATATATATATATATATACTTTTGTGGGTGGACGAGATGACGATGAAGATGATGATGCTGACGATTCTCCGATACACAGAGCTGAGCTTGACCGTTCCCATCGTCAATACGTTGGCGTTCCTGTTCACCGTTCTCGGTGATTGGTGGGTGGACGGTAAGGTTATTGATCGAGGTATGTCCTTCTTCCCTGTGTTGATCATAAATCCTCTTCACATTGCGAGACTGAGAATAGATCTCTTAGGTACAATGGTGGGAATGGTACTATCCCTAACAGGTATCGCGTTGTGTGTATACAGCAAGAATACATAAGAGAATGTGCTTGCTCAGACACTTTTTGTGCATATTCTGCATGGTTGGAAATAGCGGCGTGCAAGGTTAGAATTTTTAGAGAGGATAGATTTTCAGTTAACCACCAATCTTCCCCGTTCCAAATACTATATTACATCTTGTTATATCGGCTTTTCCGTTACTAGTATATTCTGTTCTCGGGGTGATCGAGCGGTCTCGCCGATGAAACATTTGATCGGTACCAAAGAAATTCTACAAAACAGGTGTTCGGTCCAATCTATCAAGGCTTGAACACCTCTTTTCAACCGTCCTCCTCTTGACTGGCCGCAGGCACAGTGAGTTCTTAATGATATGGATGAGTAAGGCGAGAACTACCTATCCATATTTGAGAAGCATCTCAAACATCATATCTGCGGGAGGTCAAAAATTGTGCCTCAAGGCCTTGCCAAAAGTGGACAATAGCTACAGACATACTACAATGATTCATGTTTGACCACCCAGAAATGGGGGAGGCGGGGGGGGGGGGTATCTAGGCATCATCCATCATAGATGTTTTCTCTAACCATTTTACTCCTTCGCCATATCACCCTTGTGATATAACTTTGCTCCCGTTTTGTGGTATTTAAAGTCAGGGATGCTGCTGTTTGACTACATTTTAAAGAGAAAAATCTTTGAAATGAGAGGTCCATTCCAAGTACTCTGTCCAACTACCTTCATCATCAAAGTCCCCCCCCCCCCCCTTTTCCGCATACCGGTCTGCTACATACATATTACCATCTAACAACCTCCAGTCAAAAGAAGAAGAAAAGAAGAAAAAAGATTCACCACCAGCCAGCCGCACCACCGCAACATACATCTGCTGTCCAGAATATACAAGAACGCCCGACTGAATTGAGCGATATGAACCCACGACGGCGTTTAGCATGAATGGGCATCATCGAGGATAAGCATGGGTTCAGCCCGGGCGAGAATTATTGAGGCTTTCGAATGCGACAGTTTGCTCTCCTTGAAAAGAGAAGGGGGTGGGGTATTGTTCAAGAAGAGACGGAGCACCGGGGAGCAGCACTTTACGGAAGAAGGAAATGGGCCAACGAGTATCGGGACTATCCATTAATTACCTGTCGATTCGAGTGACTGGAGGAAAAAGAAGAAGAAAGAGCCAGTGTATTTCGTATTGGGATATTCTTTCGGATCCAGATGAGGGAGGGTGGCTACCCCTTGATTATCTCAACCAGGGCATAGTCAGTTGTGGTAAGTGGTAGAGAAACAACCCCAAAACCCCTGTCTCATCACGGCTGGATGATTATCATGTTGAATCTCTTCCTAGTTACAACTCGGGCTACAAGGCGTTGAATACTTCCGAAATAATAATAAGGCTGCGCCAACGCGGACGAGTCGGGCATCAACGACCTCCGCCACACGGCCCCTCAAAAAGGGCTTGTGTGCACGAACATAGCTGAACGGAAGACGTAAGATACTGCAATGAATCAACTAATTATTCGAGCAGTGAGTAATGTATATACTACACGAACCAAGTAACGATTTTCACCGATCAGACATAAGAAAGGCGCACAAAAGTACCATAGCTAGAAGAAGAAGAAGGGGAACAGGCCCAACTATTAGGTCAATCATAAGATGGCAAAATGAATCAATATAAAATGGCGCGCGCCCCGGGTTGTTCGGGTTGGACAGCTGACCTCCGACGAATACGAGCCCAGCGCGCCCAACCTCTTTTTCTCTTCTCCCTTCCACATCAGCTTTTCTCCTATTCAGCTGCGTCCAACAGAACGCAGCCAATCAAAGACCATCCTACGCCAAAACTCCCTAGGGCTGAAATTTGTTATCTTGGTTTTTTTTTTTCCTTCTTTCTTTTTCCTTCGGCAAAAGCCTCGTCCGATCGCGCAAGTACCTATCTGGCACCTCATGTTGCTAGCATCATTACGATAAAATATAGGCCTAGGAAATATTCTTCTTCTATGTAGTATCGTCTGGAATCGAGACAAGCATGTGCTTAATAAATAGTATACATATAGGCTATGTACCGTGTGGCGCATTCACCAGTCGTCAGCACCATGCGAAAGCGAGGTAAATAGCTGGTTTTCGAGAGGCGTCAACTCGCACGCGATGTTGCGCCAGAAAAAAAATGGATAAACCAGCAGCCCCACAGCGCGCCAGGTGTAAGATAGATGCTTGCTTGTTCATGAAAGAAATGCTAGGTCGTTAGAACAACAACAACAACTTTGTCAAGAGAAGACACAGTCAGACCCACTTCCAGGATGTGTTTCTTTCTTCCCCTCAAAGAAACAGAAATCTATTGTGAATCTATACTAATTAGACTTTGGCCTGTCCTGCAGAAGTCGTGTTCCCCAGCGCCCTTTATCATAAAATCCCACCTCTAAATCCCCCATCAGTTTGCACTAGGCAATGCTGATGATCGTTGTGAAAAGAAGTAAGGAAAAAAAAAGAAAAAGAAAGAAAGACAAAAGTCATAAGTCTCATGACCTACTACTGTACACGGCGAACGTGCCAGTCGTTTGCCATATATTCCCCACCCTTATCGTGACAAAGTCCAGCCAGACCGCCTGTAGGGGAGAGGAGGGCCTGGAGAGTTGAAATTCCCAGTATACTCTTTCTGAACCATCCCTAAATCAAGTCCATTGCTCACATGCCGTCCAGACGGCATGTCCAATCTATCGTGACCATCGCCATGTTTGGGAGCAAGCAGTAGTTGAAACTTCTATCTCTCTCTCTCTCTCTCTCTTCTTCTCTCTCTGGATCTCTCTAATCAGGCAACTATCCGGAGCGACATGCGTCACGGACAGACTGATTTAACAAGAGGACATCTATCGCCGAGTGCGGACCCAGCGCTGCACGCTCCGAAGGCTGGGGTCTTCGGCCGTCCAGCGGTTCAGGCTCAGGTCCGAGCCCTGGAGCGAGTTGTAGATCGTCTCGTCGGTGATGGAATGGAGCTCCTGCACAAAAAATCCCGGTCAGTCATTTTGTACCAATTGAAAAAGAAACATAATGATTTTTTTTTTTAAAAAAAAAGGCTACGAGGGTGGTTCTCGGGAGGGAATTATCTCAAGAGGAGAGGGAGTTTGGGGGAGGGGGGGGGAGGGGGGAGAAACTCATACTGATCGCAGTCGCTGATCGGCCTGGCGGAGCATCGCTTGGTTCCTTGAATTGGGTCGACCGCCCATAAGGATCTGATCGCGGCACTCGATCCATCGCTGGACAGCAGCCTGGCGCAGGTAGATCTTCTGTGCTTCGTGACGTCTGGCGTAGGCATCAAGAAGGACCCTACAGAGCAAGAGGAAGGGAGGATTTTGGTTAGCCACACGTGTCCGACGATGCATCGTCACAAGAAGGAACCCTTACTGCTTCAGCTCCGCTTTCGCCTGCTCGTCCGGCCCTCCACTTGTGACGGGCACGCTGGTGTCTGCACCGCAGTTCAGGATGCGCTGCCCGTCGAGGTTGCACTGACGGAGGGTGGCCCAGCCCTCTGTGTAGTAGTCGTCCATGTTGGGAGGGTCAATAGGGGCGGCAGCGATATAGTACTGGATGTTTTGGAAATCCCCCAGGATCTCGGCCACGCGAGCTGTTCGGAAGTTGTTTACTAGTGGGGAAGACATGGTGTTAGTATCTATGTCGAGGACAAGCTAAGCGCCCAAACGGCATAGAGATGCCCTTGTCCACCTAGAGAGTGGAACAGCGAAGAGGGAGGGGGGGTGTGAAGGGGGCAAGGGGGAGGGGAAAAAAAAACCACCGAAAAGGGCAGAAGCCACATACGTCCGTCCATCTTGTGTACAGTGTAGCCTAAACAAGGATAGGCAGTTGAAATTTTGTCAAGGTTTTTTTCTTAATTTTTTTCTTAAACTCCTTTGGAAAAGGGGGGATAGAAAAAAGTCTTCTTTCTTGTCTGGAGTCTAGAAACCCAGTATAATGCGGATATGATTGCAATTATTAAAGGGGGAAGAAGAGAGGAGTTGATATAGCAAGAGAGGATTTCTGCCGTGAGCAGGTGAACTAAGACGGCGATTATGAAGGGCAGACGATGGATGAGCCGCAAGCGAAGTCCCAAGGGAAGAAAAATCAATAGTAACTTCGTGACGATATCAATATGGGTCCGGATCGGCGGCCTGCTGAAAGGAAGGCTGAAAGCAAAGAGATGAACTATTGAGAAGACTTTGGGGTCGCTGGCGTCGATGCACATTCAGCAACTCTTGCTAAGATGACGGCGAAGGGAGCCGCCTGTATTATAGGGGAGGGAAAGGAGGAGGAGGAGGAGGACGAGGACGAGGACGAGGAGGAGTGGTGGTGGTTGGGTAGGAGGACAGCCGCACTTGAGGCCATCATGAAGAGTTTGACCGAAAAAAAAAATTGAGGTCTCCAATGACATGTCCACCGATTGTCATGATCGACCTCGGACGCAGAGGTGCTCGGCCGGAGCAGAGGTGACGCTATGACCTCTCTCCATGACAGCTCAACCCACAAGCAAAAAGGACGCAAGAGATAGCATAGTACGAGATATGACAAGGCCCCCATCTGTCACCTTGACCCCGCCGCCGTGCAGAGCAAAAGCGGCAGTTTTGGCAGCCACACCAGCCATGATCCCGGCGTAAATCCCATCCCACAGCTGCACGAACCTGCAGGAGATCACCACCCACCAGGTTCCTGACTGATGTGGTGGGGCCCATCACAATCTGGAGATGAGCTGCTGTGCACAGGTGAGCAGCAAGGTGCGTAAGAATGTTCCCATTCCCCCCCCCCCCTCTTCTTTTTGCCCTTTTCCACTCTCCTTTTCTCCCGGGGTATTATATCATCAGGGCGTCTGTCAGCGAATCGGGGGCCGCCATCTGGGGAGGGAGGGGGGAAGCGAATCTGTCGGAAGACCACACCGTCGGGACGGCAATGGGGCCAGGGCTTAGAGAAACATCCCGGGCCAGCTGTGAAAAGTATGTCCATGATAGCCGCTATTCTCCACATGGCGTGCAAGGAACATTTCTGTAGCCTGGCGTCCAAGAATAGATTACCACACGCGGGGAAGAAGAAGGGTGGTGAAGTACATAGTAAATCGACGAAGGAAGAGAAAGTGTGCCTGACGAACCAGCGCGGGGCACCAGGGGCATTGGCTAAGGTCCATGACCGCCGCCAATGCAAGGGCGTCATGTAGGAACTACCAGGTCGCCGTATTAGCGATACTGATGATGGCGGCTTCAGCGTCTGACGGCAATGGCTTGAGAAGGAGGGAGACAAGGGGTGGGGGGAGAGAAAAGGGTGTGAGGCGCCAAGAGAGAAGGGGGGAGGGAGGGACGAGGAGGAGGAGGAGGAGGCCCAGGACGAGGGCCAGCCACCATACCAAATTCTGAAGAAAAACAAAGATCATAGATCCACACCATGGACAGATTCTCACTGGAGGAGATGGCCGAATACGTCGTTCCCAAGGCCAGAAGAGGATAGATAGACGAGCATTCAGCTAGCCCCACACGAGGCACTAAAGCACGACAGCAGCCCGATCTGGGCCCGAACAGGGGGGTCTTCGTAACCTTGACAGGTTCGCGCTCACCCGAGATGTGCAGGGCTTTCCTGCAGCACAGGAGATTTTTGATTTTTCATCCTCTCCTCTCTCCCCTGACCTGGACAGGGCGGGCTGCCAGCCAGTCGCAGCTTGGCGTCAGGCGCAGCATGCCGCGGACTCGATGGACGATCTCAAGCTGAGGTCTCCCCCCCCCCTCCCCTCTTCTCCCGGATGTGCAAGGGGGGAGGAGGGTTATTAGCATTTGACAGTCCCGTCCACGCGCAGGTGGGTGGGTGAGCAGACCCCAGGCACCACGTTTTTTTGACGCCCCAGTTGCGGTTCAGCTGGTTGCATTACCCTGCAACCCTCTCCCCACCCGCATCAGCCCGGGAGCAAGCCCTCAGACGATATCTCGAAGAGGAAAGAGACATAAGACGATAGATCATATGCGCTGATGAATTGGGACGAGATCGAAAAAGAGAAGGAATAGACAGGAAGAAGAGAAGGAAAGAGAAAAAGGAGAAAGAAAGAAAGAAAGAAAGAAAAAGAACCCTGTCCGGCGCAGCACGCGCGCGCGGTACGCTCGGAAACTCGAGCCGAGGTTACGAGATGGGTGGAGGAGATTGACATCTAGGCGGGGCGGACAAGACCGGAGTTGTCCAGCTGGACCATCCCGTCCCGCCGCCGTCTATCGCTACCTCGTGAGGTATGCAATTTTCAGCCACAGTGGAGTGGGGTGAGGCTCTTCGGACAGGCCTCCGGGATGGTCACATCACCCTCATCCCCTTCCCGTCCATCCGCCCACCCATGCGCCTCCTGGCGTGAGGCTTGCGATGGTTCGTGATGCTGAGGTCCTGAGCTTGCCGGTCGTCATCAACTCGAGGAGGCTGGGAGGTGTGCTCGCTGTGTCTCAGATCGGATCTGACGGCGGTAAGACAAGTGTGTGGCCCTCGCCCTCTACACACCATCATTTCCACCTCGTCCCTCCTCTCGCCAAGGAAGGTACAAAAAGATAAATTTTTTCTCTCCCCCCCCCCCTCCTCCCTCCCTCTCTTCGCCACCTCGTCAATATTTGAAGATGGAGAGCGGTGAGAACGTTGTCATGCGTAGCGGCGACGGAATGCCACGTGCGACCCCTGACATGTCGCATTAGATCACACTAGCCCTGCCCTGCACTCAGCTCATATTGTGCGGAGCTGAACCACTTCGCCAATCGGACCTCTGACAGTGAGCATGTCTCAAGAGAGCTGTATCAAAATGCATTGCTTTGATTCTAGAAATGACATGTCGTGGCTAATAGAACATAAAGGGCCGAATAGATAGGGTATGAGCATCACCTCGTCGATGAGTCCATACCTTGAACCAGACGGTCCCTCGGGAGAATGACCCCTTCCGCGCGGGACTTCCCAGTCGTCGCGAGTCGTCGAGGAGGTCCCAGGATGACCTGTTGTCAGGTCAGACTCTATCGATCGAGGTCTGAACCGGCTGAACCGGCTTAGTCCTTCTCAGCGATCGCCTGAAGACGCTCATCAATTTCATTCTCGGTCAGTTTCCTGAAACCAGGGTCCGTGCCCTCCTTGCCGTCCGCTCGGGGTCCGCCCACAATGCCAATCTCGATCTCGGTCTTCTTGAAGTCCATGCTGAGGACGGTGCTGAGCGTGGTGATGGCCAGCTCGACCACCTCCTCCCAGGAGCCCTGAGCATGGTCTTGGTTTTTCAGCTTCTTCTCCAGGTGGTTCAGAGCCTCCTGCTGCTTGGGACCAGCGGCGGTACCCTTGTAGCCGATGTAGTAGCCCGCGGGATCGCACTTATAGAGCTGTGGACCAAATTCCGAGTCGAGTGATATCAGGGTCGTCGCCACACCGTATGGACGCATGTATGCCTGAGACGGGATGATTTCCATCAGCAACTAGTTCTCACCGATCCTCGACAGTCTCCCTGTGAAGGAGGAAGGAGGGGGCAAAGAATATGACCTACGCGCTGCGTGTATACTTGTGAGATGTTTGCCAATCTCTTGGCCACGACATCGCATGGCATCTCATATCCATACTTGTATCTGAACTCGGCAGCTTCGCCCTGGGCCCGCTGGGCAAATGCTCTGGCATCGGCGATGGAGCCCGTCATAACGCAGCCGACGGAGGGAGAGATTTGGAAGATGTGTGACACCGAAGCAGGATCGATCAGCTTGTCCTGTTGGCGGGCCAGTCAGCACCACGGACAGCATGTCGGTGTACAAATCCACGGCAGGCACGTACGGGAACCTTCTTCTGGGACAGCACAACGGCACAGTCCTTGCCCCGCACACCTATCGACATGATATTTGCGGCGGTGATGGCCTTGAATGCATACTCTGTATGTAGAAGGGCGCCATGATCAGTCAAAATACGCATCCAAGCTGTATGTCTCTGGCGCTGTGGCCGGCCTTTCGCTCGATGTCGCTCCCGACGTGCTCGGTGACGCAAGAAGGGTTGGGGCTGGAGAGTTTCATCCTACCGACTTGATACAATCGTCCCTGGTCAGAGAAGATCGTAATGTGTCTGTCGAAGCCTGCGCTGCCTGTAGAGGAGACCTCTTGTTAGCCGTGATGGCGAGATAGACGCTGGGTGCTTCGGTCAGCTAAGCTCGGCTCAGCGTATGACATACCCGACATCTTGACGAATGTGTCTGATTGTTGACGAAATGCAGAGAAGAAGGGGGCTTTGAAAGTCGTGTGGTTGGTTTCCGAGGCGGACAGGAGGAAGAAGAGAAGGGGGAGATCGTTGTTGTGGAAGTTGTCTATTTCGATTTGGTCGTGACGCTGGAAGGGTCTCAAGGCTGTCGTCAGGGAAGCTCTGGCCTGCTGGATGGACGCGTTGGCGTAGCTTGCCTGGAGCAGTTGGGCGCTAGCCTGCCGCGAGGGACCCCCTACTGACTGATTGCAGGCCCAAGCTCTATGATTACATAACACACCACTGAAAACCCCTGTACCAAAGATAACTTGGTATGAAATGTACTATTGTACTCCTTGACCCGCCCGAGACTCACCGTAGCAGGTGTCGTGTACTGTACTACGGCGGTACATGCTGAGTAGGCATGCGTAGAGTCCACGAGCATCTCAAGGAAAAAAGGCGAGTCCTTTTCCAAAAAGTCGTTTGGCAATTGACACTTTTTCTATTTTATTCTATTTTTTTTTTATCTGGACTGAATATTCCATATTGTTGTTGCTTGCTCTTCTGGTGCGCGCATTTCTTTCTGTGTACGGCGAGTGACCTAAATGATCCATCCTGAGATCCCTGCCATCCTGCTGGAGCCCCGCGATTGCGATAAGGTCAGAGCCAACGAAAAAAAAAAAGTTTAGGAGTCTGCCAGTATCGTGTGTCGGTTTCTGTTTGGACCGGCAGAAGCAGCAACAGCACCCGTCTATCTGATCAGGCCTCAATACATACCAGTGGTCCTCCCTGCGTCCGCCACCGCATCAGGCACGCACCCGGGCCCTACGCACACCCAATCAGAGCATCTCATGCGCTTCGACACTGCATGAATTGCCCACCTCTCTGCGATCTGCCCCGGATGTCCTACTACGGCACCACCACACGGCAGCATTGACCATACCTTCGCGACCACGTCTCTTGCACCAGCCGAAATCACCCCTCCCTCTTCCCTCTTCGACCTCCTTCCCATCATGTCTGCCGTCCCGGCCTGGAAGCGATTGGGCCTGAAGCTCAAGGGAGCGTCATCCGACGGAAGCCCTGTTTCTGCACCTCCGCAAACCACGACAGCTTCCGCACCTCCTGCAGCTCGTTATCAGCACCAGCAGCCTAATCTCACCGGAGGTGGCCAATACGGCACACCACCTGGCCTCAACAAGAGGAAGCAGTTCGGCTCTGGGTCTCCGTTTCCTATATCTGACAGCAAGCGCCCGCGCTGGGACGATTCCAATTCCACCCCGTCCAAGAAGTCAGTGTCCTTTTCGCAGGACACCAAGAAAGCCGCGCCCAAGAAGCCAAAGCAGAAGAAGGCACCCAAGCAGCAGGCACCCAAGGAACCTTTCGACTTCACGCCGGTGGTCCAGTACCTCCGCACGTGGCACACGGCCCGCGACAGCTGGAAGTTCAACAAGAACCACCAGACGCTCCTGATCAAGCACCTGTACAACAGCGATGCGATCCCCTCCTCCGACATCAACTCGTTCTACATGTACATCAGCGACATCAAGGGTGCTTCGCGGAAAAGACTAGTGGAAGAAGCCCAGGAGGTGAGGAAGAAGGACATGGCGACCGGGTTCAAGGGCTTCCCGGAAGGCACCAAGGCCCCGGAGGAGAAGCAGAAGCAGTACGAGGAGATGCTGGCGGAGCTGTTGCGCAACAAGGCAGAGATCAAGAGCGGAACGCCTTCGGCTGGCACTGGAAAACGAAGCTTCGACGAGGCGGACTTTGTCATGCGTGACGCAGATAAGGATGTCCAGCAGCGTGTGGTCAAGCGCATGCGGGCCGAAACCGTCATCGACGAGCTCGCGTCCTCGGACAGCGGAGAGTCGAGCAACCTGTCCAGTTCGACCTCTACCAACACAACTTCCTCGAGGGTCACGCTTCCCATCATTGACGGCGACGCCACGGCCACCAATGGCGGGGATGCACCGAAGCAGAAGGCCAAGAGGAGGAAGAAGCTGCGGACTGCTGATGTCGACAGCAGCTCGGACTCAGAATCTTCGGACTCAGACTCAGATGCGGCCAGCTCCACTGGCAGCAGCTCGTCATCCTCTGAATCCGACTCGGACGAGGAAATGGCGACTGCAAATGGAGGCGAGGATGCCGCGTCCTCATCATCCAGCAGTTCTTCCTCCGAGTCCTCTGACTCTGAATCGGAAGGCTCAGCGGGAGGCGCTGCCGTTGCGGAGGATGAAGACTCGGGCAGCGACGGGGACAGCGAGAGCAGTGACAGTGAGAGCCAGGATGATGCTTAGAAGGCAGTCATCCGAACTCATCGGGCCATCGAGGAGTTGAACGGCTTTGCATGTTGGGAAGGAAGGCCCTGTGAGGGTCAAACCGCAGATGTTGGCTGTGGAAGGTTCGACAATCTTTGGGAGGTGTCCCTCTCATCAAAGGCATCGGCAGATCAAAGGCTAGCTTGGTCGAGAGCCAGAAACTGCCTTCCGAGCTGATACTTGAATACGCTCACCCACCGACCTTCGACAAATAGGACACCAAATGAAAACATGTCAAGGCGGTGACAATCGTCCTTGATCTGCGAGCACAACTTGTCGGGCCTCTCCACTTGCGATCATGCATGGTCAACTACTCCAATGTCCAGCCCTCCGGATTTTTATTTCCATCTTTCTCGATGCACCTCTCCCGACGTTCTGGTCCCATTTGAGCTGCTCAGACACCTACGCATACCGTGCGAAGTACATCCGTCAATGTGAGCAGCTATCTTGACCCATGTGCGTCTCTAAATTATCATAACTGGGCGCTCCATCCTGTCTCTAAGGAGGCTTCTTGTCGCCTAGGGGAAGGCAACCAGTTCACGATAGTATGGTGATACCCCCCTGGGAGCCAGGCGCTTGGGACCACGAGTCACATGCGGCCGTCGCCTCTTACGCGTACAACCTGTTTCTTGGGATTCCTTCGTGACGCGTACTTTGTTCCCTCGTCATGCAAGGCGGATCGTTGATCTCGGATGACCCTCGCGAGCCTCGAGACGCGCCGTCGGTGCAGGACATTTGGAAGTCGAGTCGATTCTCCTTCCCCCTTTTGATGGTGGAAAAAAAAATTGAACGCCTCCCCCCTCAACTCTTGCTGACCGCATAAGGGGGGGAGGGGATCCACGACAATGCAAAGAGCAATGCTCACCCTATCTTCTTACCGACATTGATCGTTCCAGCATCATCATCCACGGGCACGGTTGAAACACGTGTCCGACAACCGTCCAGGTTCTGTTATCGCCCTTCTCCGCTACGAACAGGTTCCTCCGACGTGGGCGAGCGCCGGCTCATCCCACACCGACAAGGCTGCAGAGCAAGGACGATGGTGTTATAATTATAACCTCCTGTCTGTATTATGTTATCTTTGTCTCGCTTGGGGGTGTTCCCCCCCCCCCCCCCCCCCCTTTTTTTTTTTTTTTTTTTTTAACAAAACGCCCTTAAACATAATTTTTTTTGGTGGGGGCGACCCGCAGTTGTGTGGCGCCGCAGGCCCCCCCCAACACCCCCCCCCACACACTCTCCTCG
>JACWRQ010000556.1:0-22160 GCA_014849955.1 Cryphonectria carpinicola | reverse complement strand
TGAAAAAAAAAAAAAAAAAAAAAAAGTATCTTTTTCACATGGGAAGATGATAGCCTGTCCAGCTCGATCCTCCCAGCAACACAGTTTCCCGGTACTCCCCCCTTTCCTCCTGCACAGCCGTACCATAAAGTGAAGTCACTTATTTAACCAGGGCGCAGAAGGCCGCCTTCACCAACCCCCCCTCTCCTCCTTCTTTGGCGAGGTAACACAACAGAAAGCAAAGCCACACGACAGATCTACGAACAGTCTACTGTCACCCTCCACCTCATCTCCCCTCTTCTTCTTCTTCTTCTTCTTCTTCTTCTTCTTCTTCTTTCTCTCGCCTCGGATCTTGATCATTCCGCTGCACGTGTGGGGAAATATATGGGTGCAGCCAGTTCTGAGAGCCTGGCGATCGTCTTTTCCCCCGACAGCACGATGGTCCCGCGACGTTTGATCACGAGGCAAGGCGACCCCTCCCCCCCCCCAACCCTAATCCTTGTGTACATGTACATACTACATACGTGTATGTATATGTAATATGTTTGTATATACCTACCCTTCTTCCCCCCTCTTTGGTCCGCTCGTCCAGCCACTTCATCGACCTATTGGCCCCCTTCTCCCAAAAGATTGCCGTGAAACGAACGACAAAAAAAGAAGAGCCGGGGACCTCTGCGCCCTTTTCTGTTATCCCTCTCTACTCCTCCTCTTCTCCCTCTCCTCACCATGCAGGTCTGAAATGATAGTTTGAGGTGTGGGGGGGGGGGGGAGCCTTAAAAATCAATAGCAATTCAATAAACCAACCGTTACCGAGACAGTAGTCTCATCGGTTCTCTCACCCTTGATCCGGTTTGGATGCTGCACTGATTGATTACTTGTCCTGTAATGTAGGGTTCTCTCGTTCTTCACTATTAGAGACTAAACTCTAGAGAGAGAGAAGGGGGGGGGGGGCTTGAGTGTTCTGCATCTGGCCCGGACACGCCACAACCACTTTGGGGTTTTATTGGTAGGAGCTCTGGCCATTTTCATCTTCTTCTTCTGATTATGGAAGAGACAGCTTGGAGATATACAAGGTGGAAGGAGTCAAAGGCGAGGAGAGAAGGAAAGAGAAGAGGGGGGTGGGGGGAGATTGTTGCAGTACCACCAAAAAGACTGTTTGCAAAAGACCCGAGACCAACTTGTGAACATGAATGAAAAGGACAGAATATGTGTTTTCAAGAAACCCCTCAAAGGGATTTTGTATCAATTGAAATGTGGTATCAGACTTTTGAAGCCTCTAGCTCCATATACAACAAAAAAAATAAAAAATAAAAAAAATCCAGGCCTCCTCCCAAAAAGGCCACACATATATTCTAGACGAGGCTTTGTGCGCCGGGCTAGAAAATGATATCCAGAAAAAATGGACTTCCTCGGCTACCGTTTGCCCCAATTTCCACCGAGGCCCCCAGGTATCCCAACGGATTCGTCGTGAAACCGCATGTGATCTCTCTCTCTGTGTTGTTTATTTTATACATGGGATGCCTTCTCTTTGTGTCTTTCTCCCCAACAAGAACCAGAGCTCCTCGGCGCAAAAAATGCCTGACGCTCATGCAGCCACCAGCCCCCCCCCCCTCTCTGCAATACAATAAATAATAATAAAAAAACCAAGAGGCGGGGCTGAAATCAAGATTCTTTCCTTCCTGAACGCCTAGGCCCGGTAGATGTAGCTGCCAGCGCCCTTTAGAACCCCCCCAGTACACCAAAGCATGGATATGATGATCCTATTGCGCCCACCCTCGTTTGACGATTGATTTGTTACAAAAGGAAGTGCGAGTAGTGAAGTATGTCGGTCGGTAGTAGATAGTAGATAGAGATGGAATAGCGAGATGGGAGAAGGGAAAAAAAAAAATGAAAATGTTGCATGAAATGTGATCCAAGATTGGGCTCAGGTTCACACATGCCATCGCGGGTGATCGAATGAAGGAACAAAAGTATTAGAAAAAAATGAGTAGGTTGGTAGATGGTCGTATATCGAGATTCGCTCGAGTGCGTGCAGGTCGTCCACTGAAGGCGGCGCGAGGGTGGCATCAGGTCGAAAAAAAGGTCGACGAGCTCTCCTTACGGCGACGCCCAGGGGGGCTTGGGGCGCTGTGAAGCCCCATCATTCGTCTAGGTCCGAGAGGATGATTTCTGGTCGGGGCTAGGTTCGTGTGCTGTTTGGTTTTGATTTGTCGTACAGGTGCCGAGTTTTCATTCAGGGAAATGGAGGCCGACGAGAGGACGGGTCCTGAGGTGGCTGCTGCTGCATCCTCCTTCCGTTCTCGCCACGTGCGGCAACCCACTCGGCATTTCCGCTCTGTCGTCCAGGAAGCTCGGCGGGGTGCTTGGTGTCGTCGGAAGAGGATGATGGCGCTGGGGTCCGCCGAGGCGGCTGGGGAACGATAGCGGAGGCGGTGTGTACTGAGCCAGGGACAAGCTCGGTGACGGCCTGTGTGATGGACGAGATGACAAAGGTGCGGAGCTCGCGGTCCTCTCGTGCATCCTCCTTCTCGAGGCGGAACCGCTCGTCCTTGTTCATGTTGGCCCGTCGGATGTTCCTGATCTCCTGCATGATGTACAACATGACCTCCTCCGGGCACCGGTTGCGCTCCAGCGCGTAGTCGCTCTTGCGCACGTATCTCCGGGTCACGTCGGTCGCACCATCGATGGAGAAGGCCACGCAGTACGACATCTTCTTGCCCCATCCTTCCGAGTACAGGCGTGGGTTGTCCCATGCCTCCTCGCAGGCGTCGACATGGACCCATCGCTTCTGGTGATCCGAGTAGACCTCGGTCCAGACGTGGTCCTCGGCGTTCCACACCCATCGCACGCGGCCCCCGACAGCACGGCAGAGCATGCTGAAGCAGTTTGCCCACTCTCCACACCGGCCTCTCCGGGTCTGTAGTAGTTGCCAGACGTCACTATACCGGGGGAATCGCTCGTAGGCGCCACATGCGGAATTGGAGCATCGGTAGAGCTCGACGAGGAGAGCGCCACGGGCATTCTCGTCGGGGGTGGGTGCCGTCTTGCCCTGTGCTATCGTCGGGGACAGGCATGCGGGACATGGTGGGTTGTTTACCCACGTGAAGAATGATCGCTTGAACCACCTGCAGGGGATGAGGCAAACAAGTCAGAAAACCCGGCCCGTTTAAAGATCAATTTGCATTGACAAGAAGGGTATTGGGGAGAGAGAGAGAGAGAGAGAGAGAGAGAGGAAGAAAAGGGACGTACCTGAGCAGTGCCCGGACGACACAATCTTGGTAGCCCCATTCCGGCTTGCGGCCATCACCCATGCTTTCAGCCTGTGCCTGGAGCACCTGGCACTCCTCCTCGGCCTCTCCATAGATGCGATCCAGAGGGATGACCTGGAGGGCCTCATCGAGAAGACCGGGGTTTTCGTACTTGGTTGGTGTTTGTGAGAGTGTGACCATGAGGTTCCTAAACTTTTGTGAATCGCGGTCGTTTTGTGCGGGCGGCGTCGGTATCAAGGGGAGGTTGCGCAGTGATGCGTAGGTGGGCGGGGTGTGAAGGCTGCTGGCGTGCGAGGTCGAGGGCCGTGAGGGAGATGCGGCGGTAGCGCGGAGGTCGGCAGACGAGACGGTCTCACGGGGCTGTGGTGTGCCCTGTCGTGATCGGTTGGTGAGCTCGGTGAGCCTCCTGTCCCTCAGCAGCTGCTCGAACTGTATCCGCAGATCGTGTGCCCATGCCTCATCGTATTGGCCCTCCTGAGGCACGTTGCCACTGCTTGGGTCCATCCTGGCGTCGAGGGGAGGAGCCGACTGCCCTGCTAGAGCGTGCGGAGGCAGGCGACGGGAGGAGGTGGAGGGAGAGGAGGGTGAGGGTGGTGGTGGTGGTGGTGGTGGTGCTGCTAGTGAGCAGGTCGGTGATGAGGATACTATATAAGGGTCCTCGAGGCGTCGTCGTAAGCGTAAGCGTCTACGCAACGGGGGTACTGGTGGACGAGTCGCCACCCTTTTTTACTTCGTAGGCAGGTGGATCAGGGCCACGATGGTCGGTTTATGCCTCGAGGTCGTCGATGTTCTCCAGGTGGCACGAAGGCGTCGTGTGTGTGTGTGTGTGTGTATAGGGATAGACAATTGTTGCCTGGTCGTCGTCTTTGTCGTAGCGTGACGGGGACGGTCGCCTTTTCCCTTCTCTAGGCTTATATCCCAATCATCGGATACGTTGTATGACGAAGACGGATTGACGAGAGAGTCTGGGTAGGACTGCAGTTAAACCACCTGCGCACACGCACACCCACACACAGCAGTAGCGTGCGCAGCGGGAAAAGAGCGTATATGGAGGAGAGGGAGAGAGGGGGGGGGGGGAGAATGGATGCGGCGAAACAGAAGAGGGAAGCGCGCAGGGCCTGTTGAGGTGGGAGAGAGGAGGATAAGGAAAGATAGATGGACAACAGGGTGGGAGGGGGGAGAAATTGAGAAAGAGTAGGCCAGGCGAGACGACGCGAGGCGAGACAAGAGAGGCGCAGAGACAGAGAGAGAGAGAGAGAGAGAGAGAGAGAGAGTAGAAAAGAAAGAGGATAGGAAAGTGGTATTGGTTGTAAGTAGTGTGTGCAGCGCAGTACGGTGCGGCGCAGGTGGGAGGGGAGAGTAAAGTGATGATGGAAGACGGAGCAAAGATGGGGACAAGCCACCACGGTAAGCGGGCCCTGTGTGTGCCTCTGGGGGGGGGGGGAGGAGGAGTTTGGAAGTGGACTCCAGGTGCCAAACCAGAAAGGACAGTACAATGTCTTGTTTAGTGGCACTGGGGTACGAGGACAGACAGTGGGGGGGGAGGAGGAGGAGGGAGGGAACAATGGGCGGGAGGTGGGAGAAGCTACACAGGGCAGACAGCTCCAGCAGCAGAGGAGATGGAGGGAGGAGGCGGCGGCGGCGGCGGCTTGGGTCTGGGGGTGTGTGGGAAGAATGAAAAGCGTTGCGTGGCAGGGTCGTAGGCCTCGCTGCTAGGCCCTTGCGAGGCCCTGACGGACTGGCTTGGCTGCCCCAGGTGCTTGCGTACACTGGCACACCCACCCACAGTACAGTACATACAGCAGCGCCAACCCCCAAGACAGTCACCCTCTCTGTACTGCTGCACACTGTAGGGAAATGGCAAAATGTCGTACGTACGACCACGGACCGACAGGGGACTAGTCTCGTAATTGCGTGTCCTGCGTTTGCGCTTCGACAACTTCAGAAAAGGGCCCTCACCCTCCAGTACGACGCCCAGGTGCACGTAATACACGTGGGGATGGGCCCTCCATGAGACGGCGTGAGACCCATGGGATTGTCTGTTTAGTGGGGGTCGATCGTGGGCGCCGCTGTGAGGTTGGGCCCGAAGAGTCTGGCTGTGCTTGTGTGGTGCCAGTCGTCAGGTCCCCCCTCCCCCCTGCCTAACCTGAAGATTTCCTCGGGAGGGGAGTGACGCGCGTACTCTGAGGCGTCCCTGCCAATCATGACCTATCAATTGCAAGCCTGGGGTGGGGCGGGTCGGTACATGGCAAGCCATGAGCCCAGGAAGGGAAGACAGGGGACAGGGGTCTACGCGGTGCAGTATCATACTACCATAGTATAGTAATCTCAGACCAGGCTTACCCTGACACGGTCTATATTTAACGCCGATATTGCTCTTGTTACTTTGTACTATAGAGTACGTACCTTTTCTGTCTCTCTCTGTCTTTACCCTTCCTTCTTTTTCTTCTTCTTCTTCTTCTTTAGTATGACTCTCTCCGCGCTCGCTTGTATGAGCCTCATAAATTTTCCATGCTTGTTCTGAAGAGGGTTGAGGAAACCATAAATGACACGAAGAGGAAATGAAAAGAGAGAGAGAGAGAGAGAGAGAGAGAGAGAGAGAGAGAAGAAGGAGGGGGGGGGGAGGAGAGGTTTCATAATGCATTGCCCCTTCAGAAGCATTTAGTAATCATCAATTCCATCCTGCCTAAACCTCATTCTAGCAAGAAAAGGCACCTTCTAATCTCCGAGATGATTTCTATCAAGGGAAAATGGTGGCCTCATCTTCTCTGTCACTTTTCTTCTTTTTTTCTGTTTTTCCAATTCCCCATAGAATGACGAGGCTCAGTCTTGGCACTGCCTGCAAGGCCCAAGATTGCCCAGTGCTCTTCCCACCCATTCCCCCTCCCTGGTGGCCTCTCAACCTGTCATCAGCAATGTGGCTTTTCTCTCTCTCTCTCTATTTTATTCCCTTTCCTTTTTCCTTTTGTTCAATCTTGATCGTAGCTGATGACAACAAACAATAACCTGGTGCGGTCATAGTAGCTTGGGCCCCCCCCCCGGTATCCCTGGCACCCTTCCTCATCTCACTGTTGACACAATTCCACCACTCACAAACCACCCCAGCAGAAGTGGGACTTTTTTTCTTCTTTTTTGTCGTGATAAGCCTCAGTCCTGGTTCACACCTTCCCAACGCAGGCCTCAATGGCTTACGATGTCGGCACTACTTTGACCATGTACCATACTTTTGTAGCACGTAAGTACTTACTTCGTACTTAGTCCCAAACTATGGTAGTAGTACCACGCACGCACGCCCTTTCCTCTTTCTTTCCTATTCGCCGTCACACCGCATGCCACGTCGGCTCCCGTCTTATTCTGCAGGTCCCCAGAACTCGAGCACCTTGTCGAGGACGACGACGACAGCGACCATGGGAATTCGGGGAAATCCGATCGTTGAAATAAAGGAGAAAAATGACCAAGAAAAAAGAAAAAAAAGAGATCCTGCACATTAGATAAGCATACTCGACTCGGCCTTGTTTCTCCCTCTCCACTCGCGTGAATCCAAAACATGAACTTTTCAGAAAGAATCCACCACAGTGCTGCTTTGGGATTTTGGGTCCAACTCGGACTGTGTGCGATGACGAGATGGTTTTTTTTTTGTTTTTGTTTTTTTTGGGCGCTTCTCCGTTTCGGCTCACTGCGCGGCCGGCTCTCTCAATCTGCTTCAGGTCTGAAAAGATGCTTAAATTCACAGTCATTTAAAGCACTGTCCCTCCCAAAAGTTCAGCCAGCATGTGTGTGGTGTCGTAATACCATGGACATTTGGAGAGAGGGGGGGGGGGGAGACCACTTTTTTGGCCTCATTATCTATGAAGATCTCTGACTCTGTACCATCCGAAACAGACAGCATTGCGCCAGCTTGTCATCCGTTGTCAGACGTTTTGGGCTGATCGACGAAGATCTCAATAGACTCAAAGGACTATTCCATGCATGCATGCTTTTTCTTCTTCCAGCTTCCATCTCGACCCGCGCCCTCCCGTCAGCAGTCGACGTGGGCTCTTTTGGCTGTCGGGCAGGCCGGCTTTGATGGGACACCGGAGGAGAGAAAGCGGTCTTGACCGACCCTGCACGATTCCCCATTGTCATGTTGTCTGTTCTCTTTTAAGCTTTGGGCTGTGATACTATGAACCACAACAAGTCTTGTTCGCAGCCCAGAGGGAAGAAGGGGGGGTGACGACGCCAGGCCTTGTCCTCTGGACCCAACTCCTCCTCTGCACCACACCTCGCGGCTCTTTTTTGGTTGGCGTGAGCTGTACTACTACTAGTAACACGGCTCCGCAACCCCCGTCGAAAGGGGAGGTGGCCAAGCCGACACGCATGCACGGCATGCCTAACGATCCATCCCCCGTCGGCAGCTGTTGCCGGATACCAAAGAGGGATGGGATGGGATGATACACATCAGAAAGAGACAGCCATCATGAGCGTGGTCCATGTTCCCGGCACATCGGCAAACAAACCTGGGCCAAGACTGTTTACTACGTATGCACGCGAGGAGGGACTACGTACTATTGTACTACGGGGATAATACGTCGAGTGCAAAAAGGGAAATCCGCATCCTCACAGGCCTGGTGGCGCTTCAGCCTCACTCACACAAAACGGGCCATGGAGAAACCGGGCGGCACAATGTTTTCCTGAAAGGTTAACACCCGCGGGGGGCCAGGAGGGTGGAGGGAGGTGAAGGGGGGGGGGGGAGGAGGAGGAGGCTTGCGCGTCCCCAGGCTTGGCTGTTCCAGTCGAGGCCCCACCAGCCAACGCCAAACTGTCGGAGGGAGGATCCCTGGCCCGTGCACCTGTTCGTTGTTCAAAGTGTCTCCATACCATGTTCTCCTCTTTTTCTACAAGTGCTAATTGCTGTGGTACATAAGAAGTATAATCGGTGGTGCGGCTTCGGATCTGCGCCGGAATCTCAAGTAACCGTCGACGATGATGATGATGTCCATCTTGAAAAAGGAAGAGGGAAGGAAAGAAAAGAAGGGAAAAAAAGGTAAAAGTATCACACCGACTTTTCTGTTTGCAGGACGAGTCAGGGTGACTGGATCAGATGTCGATAGTCTCCTCCTCCTCCTGCCCACAAGAGACCTGGAACAATCCACCCCGAACGGCATAGCACAGGTCGTCCCAGTCCCCCATCGACTGAGAAAGTGTGAAGCTCTCCTCAACGAGCAGGTCACCGGTCTACATACGCAGTCATCGTCGACAGGTTCGTAAGGCCAGAGCATAAGCCACTGTAGTCCCGTCCGGCATGAGTGTTTTGTTACGTCGGCAGGTCGCTTCGAGGAGGGGGGAAAGACTCCGTCTGGCTGCAAATCGCGGCTCTTTACCGCTGGGTTACGCCGTAGCCAGCTTCCACAACGGGTATGGGGAATATGACATCTTGCATAGTAAAGAAAGAAAGAAGAAGAAGAAAAAGAAAAAAAAACTATGGGTTGCATGACCGGCCAACTTGTTCCTTTCTGAAGGGAGCGGGCGAGATGGACAGCTGGGTAACGTGCCATAGTACCATTCGCGAGGGCTCGGGACCTTCCCAACTGGTGGACCACGCACTCATGAAGCATCAGCACAGAAATCTTGCCACGAGGTCGGCGAGATCCCGTTTGACCATCTTCCGACTGGAACCTCACCCCTCCTCCTCGACAGAAAAAAAATGACGGCTTTCCCCCCCCCCCCCCCCCCCCTCCCCGGCATCATCCTGCTTTTTTCCAAACCCCCAACCCTCCTCTCTCCGCTCCCCCCGCCTGCGGGGGGGGGGCTGACCCCCCCCCCCCCTCTTGTGGCGTGTAACATGTCGGTTTTTGACGAATCCGCGAACCTCGTCTACTCGGATCAAGCCGCTTGGGAGAGGTGGTCTTCCCCCTCCCATCCTTTCTGCTCCCTCCCTCCCTCTCTCTCTCTCTCTCTCTCTCTCTCTCTCTCTCTTAACCCCTCCCCTCCCTTCAAAAGATGATTCCACATTACATTCATGCATTGCTTGCCGGCAACCGAGCAAGGAAAAGTTCTCTCCTAGAAGGGGGGGGAAGGGGGGAGTCTTGATAAGCCATTGGATTATGCCCCGGCCGAGATAAGACCTATTCTAGTATATTTCGGATCCGAGATCGCCCCATTCATCGCCCGCCCGGCCAACCTTGTTACCGATGATCTTTCGTCTCGTCTTTATTTTAAGATGCAAGGCGCCAGACACTGGGCCAACTTCCTCTCTTTGAATGTTTCATGCTTTGCGACCTCCCTTTCCCCTTTCCCAATAAAAGACAAAGTCTTGGTGCTTGGAAAAAAGAAAACAAAGAAAAATTATTTTGCCAGCAATTGATTTATTCTTGCTTCGTAATACCAGACGCCACACTGTATATTGTACATATATACAATCAAGCCACGTCCTTGGGGGGAGCTGGGAGGGTCCTGGGGGGAGCTGGGAGGGTCCGGGGGGGGGGGGCTGGAGCGGCCCATGTCGTGGGCAAAAAATGAAAACAGTCAAGTGAGATTCACATGACAAGAAAAAAAGTGTAAACCCTTTTTTCCCCCATCCCCCGGCCCCCCCCCTGGACTGCTCTAGACGCGCGTCTAGTTGTAACGTCGACTGACCACCGCGGACTTTGGCAGATGGTAAGCTCGTTCTGAGGTGAGCAATGTCCAACCACCTCCCGTATTACTGCTATTATGCATAGTATGTACGAAAAAGCAACGGGCCATTTTGAGCTCATAGTATGTGTGTGTGGGGTGTGGAGAAGAGGGGGGGGGGGCAATTCTGGGTGAATTTCTTGTGACCATGCGAGTCCTCGTCTCGCTTCTACCATTACCAGGTTCAAGGGTTCTAACCTGGCTTTTCGACATATTACTCTGGGAGGAAGAGGGGAAAGAGGGGGGGGGGGCCGTGAGAGGAGTATTGAAGAAGAGCAGGCCTTTCTTGTCGGGCTTTAATTGGGAAGGGGGAATGGATATTGGGACGAACACCCAGGCAGGCCATATGTACCGAACCTCCGAGCCGAGCTCCACTTGATGAGGCTCTACAGAGCATGAAGGAGTGAGAGAGAGAGAGGAAGGGGAGGCGGGGGGGGGAGGAAACACCGACTGATGGTTGTCACAGCGAGCCGGCGGTAGCACCCGACCCGAGAGGTGTCATCGTCAACGCTGTCGTCGTCGTCGTCGTCGTGAGTGGATTATGCTTCGTCAAGGGTCAAGTATGGATTTTCCTTGGCATCTTGTGCGAGGCGGAGTCAGCGTCGCGTCTATGCTCCCCTCCTCTCCGCCTTCACGGAGCGGTACCGAATTTGATAGTTATATATTGAAAGACAAAACGTAATCAACAAGACGGGAATTTTTTTTTAAAATTTTTTTTTTTGGAGATATAGTAGTATTGTTACTACTCTCGAAAAAAAGGACTGGCCGACTAGTCAACAGCCAGGCCTGTAGATAGCCTCAGATCTTTTTCGCGCTATGGCTTTCCTTTCCGTGGGTAACGAGCAAGAGCGTGTGGGAATCTCCACAGCCAACCTCCTCGTACGAGCCCGGCCGGGCCCTTTCTTTCGTCCCTTGCCATCACGTACGATGTTTTCCCCAACAGAGCTGGTCAGCACTACTATAGTATAGTAAGTAGTGGTGATATTAACCGTGCGCGCGCGCGCGGGGCACCCCGCCGTCCGTAAGTATACGACTTGATTCCAAACATCACGGCCCGGTTGGGGAGAAATTTGGGGCCGAGTGCTAGAATTTATTGGCAATAGCTTCGGCCGCGGACCGGGGAATCCACATCAGTAGGCTCGTCGTCGTCGTCGTGGTCGTCTTTTATATATATATATATATCTCTCTCTTTTTTTAACCACTCAGCGTTGCTCATATAGGTTGCTTGGGGTAGTACCATAGTAGTAGATGACTGGGTATCCCCGTCTCCCGGACTAATACATTAGATGTCTTATTCATGATTTCTTTTCCTTTTTCTTTGTCTCTCTCTTCACATGATTAGCATGCTTACCTGATACCAAACCCCCCCCCCCCCATGGTAACCTTAAAAAAAACCGCAAGAGCCACAAGGTCAAGCCAGGCCTCGTCATGCTACCCTGCCTTGGCCACCCGGCATGTGGCGGACAAGAATCCGTCGTGCTGCCTCCTCATTCTCGTAACCCACCGGGCCCTCGTGACCTGGACCGGGCTGATCCAACCAGACCAGGGGAAGGTCCTGTAATGCTTGCGTAGGCCTTTACCTTATTCCTACCTTATCTTCTTCCATTCATAGGTTGGCGGACCGAGGGAGAGGGGGGGGGGGGAAGATGGGATGAGATGGAGACGAGCCGGGGGTTGGAGGGGTGGGAAGTTGGAGCATTGCGTAACTGGGCTGTCGCTGTTTCTCTTCTTCTTTTTTTCCTTCTATTTTCTCCCTTTATTCTTCCTCTTTGGGAAAAAATACTACTTTGTCCATCTGCTCTCCTGAACCATACGTGACGTCTCTACTTAGTCCGTATAGACAATGAGATGCCTTGGAGAGTAAGGTGAGGAAGACCAGACAGGAACTAATAAGGGCAGGGGTGTATGCTGTATGGGGCAGGCTTGCGAGGACGACGGCGTGACGAAGCTGTGGAGTTGGAAGATATAGATATATACATATATCTATATCTATATGTATTATAGCAACATATAATATATAGTAAGTAGTCTCTTCCAAGGTTCGACTTGGAAGCTGTTTGTCGAGGCTGCGTACATCCTGACCGCTGCCAGGGAGAAAAAAAGTGTACGCGACAATAGTACCGAGTTCAAAGACGTATAGAGTAGTCCTCGAGTAATGTGATAATGATCTTGAGAATATTACGGTGTCTACATATTCTGCAGACTCTATTTTGACATTGTAACGACCTGTTGTACTTTTCTAGGCCAGGGTATATACAGGACGTTGTAAGGTAAGTACACACACCTTCCGAGGCAGACACACTGGCATTCAGCCATCATGAGGAAAAGATGGGATTTTCCAACCTCAAACCAGTAATCCGCCTGCTTGAATGATACCCATCCAAGACCCAGACAGGTCGGGCATCCATTAGACCGCGTCTTACACCCCGTTGCGTGTCCATCCAAGGACATCTGAGCACTTCCAACTAGTCTAGCCCTCCACGTATCTTGCTGGCGTGTCGAGATCCCACTTCGGCCTCTCCATCAGCGCGATCTCAAGCGGCGGATGAACGCTAGCCGTCGTCGCCTTCTTTTTGCCTTCCTTCTTCTTCTTGTCCTTGCCGTTGCCGCCGCTGGTTGCTGTACCAGCAAGCCCATTGACCTGCAGCTCCCCTGTAGACTCGGACGAGAGCGGTACTATGCCCAATATCGGCCGGTACTTGTACGTGTGCCACCAGTTCCTGCGCTTGGCAGTACCATCCTCAGCGGTGGCGCTGTCTCCCGCCTCCTTCTGCTGTGACTGCTCGCGGTCCCGCAGCCTCTGCAGCTCGCCGCCTTCCTCCTCCTCATTTTCACTGTCGTCGTCGTCGTCGTCGTCGTCATCGTCGTGATCGCCCTCCAGATCTCCCTTGCTGACCTCTGAGCTGTCGGCATCAGCATCCCCCATCTCGACATCCACCCACTCGCCGCTCTTCCCATTCTCGGCAAGCGCAACACGCACGTGCTGCGGCGCCAGGGCGTGAGCGCTCTCCATCTTGCTCCCCGCGCCGGTGTCTGTGCCCCTCTTGCGCTTCCTGCTCCTCTTCTGCTGTTTGACAGACTCGTCTCCTTCTTCCTCGCCAAAGTCGAGTGAGATGTCGAGCATAAAGAGGAAGCTTGTCCCGTACATCCAGATGCGAGAGCCCTGCCACACAGCGCCCTTGATCAGATCGCGCGTGGCGCGGACCTCGTCGGGGAGCTTCCAGGCGGCGTTGCGCCGGGACCACTTTGTCAACGATCCCTCAAGCGCGTGGAATGTGTAGATACGCGAGGCCGTGGTGACAGCTAGTAAGACGTAGTCATCCGATCCACGATCACCTTCGCCATAGAGTGACGAGCCGAGCGCCTCCTCCGAGAAGGACAGCACCACGGGCGACTGCGACAGCTTGGGAAACAGTGGTGCCTTTGGGTTGCGGATCCACCTTGGCCCCGAGGCAGGACCTTGGCCCTCGTCGCTATCAGAATCAGTCGAGTCGCCTGATGCTGATGCCGCGTCATCGTCTTCGCTTCTGGGGCTGGCGCCATTCTGCAGGGTGCCGCCGTCCTGCATGATCCATGTGTCAATGTAGCCGGCCAAGTCCGCAGTAGCGAGCATGCTACTATCCGGGGAGAAAGCAACATGTGTGACGCGCCTGTCGTAGCTGCCCAGACCGCCGAGGCGTACGTGCTTGGGGATGTCTCGTCTGAGTCGGGTCAGCTTTGCAGGTCGGGGAGATATGGATACCGGAGATTCGTCCGAGGAATCGTCCCGTATTATTCTTGTCGTGAGGACTTTGGTGCCCTCCTGGATCCAGCAGAGCCATTGGCCGTCGGGAGAGATCTGCACCAGCGTGGAGCCGGAGCTTTCGATCGCAGCAGGGACCTCGATCTTGTGAATGTGCAGTTCTTCCCTGGGATCGGCACTCGGGGTCAGGTGGAATGCCTTGATGGCAGAGACAGTCGATACGACCAGGACGGAGCCATCTCTGCTGATCGAAGCCGACGTGATGTTTGATTCGCCCTTGATGAGTATCCGCCCCAGCAACTTGCGATTCTTTTCGATACTTTGTTCCACATCATCGCTCTCGAGGAGGTCCTTCATCGGCCGGCGTAGTTTCCAGATGTGTATCTCCCTGTCCCACCAACTAACGATCAGACGCCCCTGTGGGGCACTCTGAAGCGGGACGGCGTGTGGCAGATGGGAGAGGGTGCGGTGATTTTCGACACCAGCTTGGCGCAGGGGGGTGACGACGGGTGTGGCATCAGGTCCTGGAAGCAAGAATCAGAATCAGCAAACAAAGTCGCATACGGCGGCGCGCCACACGATGGAAGTGAATAGCCTCACCTCCGGTCACGACGACACTCATGCCCTGGCCTTCAAAAGACGCCATGGCTTTCACGTCGTGGTCGTGGTATTTCCTGTGCCAGACCCTCTGCCAACGAGAAGAATCACGCGCCATGGTGCGGTACAGTGCTGTGCGGCGGTCCATGCCTCCGCTAATGATTGATGATCCATCTGCACTCGTCGCAAGACTCAGCACATCTGACTTGTGACCTTGTATCCGCTGCGCCTGGGTATACGTCTTGCCATCCCAGATGACCACCTGGCCGGTCGAGTCGCCAGACACAATGTCGCCGTTCTTGAGACACTTGACAGACCATACGATGATGTCTTTCGACCCGCCAAGGAGATCCTTGCCCAATGTCATCTTGCGCAGGAGCTCTCCTCTCCTCAGGTCGTAGACTCGGATCGAGCTATCCGAGCACCCGACGACGGCGACTTGTCGCGACTGGAAGGCGATGCTGACCATCTTGATGTTGCGCTTTGCGGTTTTGACCAGCACTCTCTGGAACTGAAGATCGTCGTCGTCGATAGAGTAGAGAACAATGCTACCGTCGATCGTGCCCGCGACAAGCCTCTGGGGTTGACTTGCGGCTGCACCTCCGTTCGCCTGTCCTTGCGGCGGCGCAGGCTGTGCGCCGAGGCACCAGATGTCTCCATGTTGCCCACTCGCATGCTTTTTTGCCCTGCCCTGTTCGAGGTCCCATTCTGTCACGGTCGTGGTGTAGCCGATACTGAACAGCCTAGACCTGCCGACAATGACGCTCCCTCCTGGCAGATGTTCATCTTCGCCGGTAACCCAGACAAGAGAGTCCACGCTCCTATCTCTTCCACCATGTATTATGGTTTCCTGGAACCAATTGCCGTTCAGGGGGTTCCATATCTCAATATCGCCGCTCGCTCTTCCAATCGCAAGTCGAGCAGGCCTCTTGGAGGACAGAAAAGGGTGGGAGAAGGCGATGGTGTTGATGGGCGAGGCAGGGAACGGAACAAAACGGCAGCGGTGGATGTCCATGATGAAGAAACTCAGCTGTCGTGACTGTGAACTGTGACTTTGTCTCTGCTCCTCTTCCCCTACTTTGTTCTTGTGGTCAGCATGGACCAAGAAGGGGGGGTTGTGAGAGAGGACACACGCGACAAGAAATTGTTGCAGTGTGGTGCAGTCTGGAGATGTCACTGGCACAGGCTGCATAGGGCGCCTTCATGGAAAATATCCCCCAAAAACTTTTTTGTTTGCAGAGGTTACTGCGGCAGGCAAGGCCAAAATTTTAGTGGGGACAGAGGGAGAGCACTACCTGGCTAGGCACACCCGGCACACTACCAGTGACCAAGAAGTACGTACCGCCACGGCGGTAGCAGCAGCAGCAGCTTTAGGGGTCCCACCAACCCCCACCTTGCTTCCCTAACCCTACTGACGATCTTTGGTGACCCAGCGTTAAGTCCGCTGTCGCAGCTTGGAGTTCCAGAAGGTGGGATGCTGGTGCAGAAAGGAGGGGCAATACTTACTTACGCAAGTCATTCAAAACTGGTCAAGAGCAGGTATGTATGTCCCTCCCTTCTTGAATGTCTCAAGAGGTTCGATCTACTTAACATGCATCGACTTCTTGTAGCCGACTTTTGTTCCTCCTCCACAGTCAGGTTCGCTTTTCTGGCCAGTCCAAACGACAACACGCGCTGTCAAGGTCCTCAGTAGTTAAGCTGATGCCGTGTTTTCCGGATCATACAGAACCGCTCTACTCTTTCTTGCGCCCCTGCTTGTCCAGGCTTGCAGACAACCCCAAAGAGCTTACGAATCTCTGCCAGCCCGTCTCTTGATACAATCCCCAGGGTTTTGATATTCGCCTGCACCATGGACTTCAATAGCTCCTCGCCCTACCCAGAGGGCGTCATATCCTTTCTGGATACCGACCTGTACAAACTGACCATGCAATGCGCTGTCCACAAGTACTTCAGAGATGTCCCTGTCACCTACGCTTTCACCAACCGTACACCGGACAAGAGACTGTCGAGAGAAGCCTACAAGTGGCTCGAGGAGCAAATTACCAGTTCGTTCCTGTTTGGTCTTCTGTCTACCCCACCTTCACAACAGGTCGCTGACATATGTTTTTCTGTGTCTCTAGAGCTTGGTAACATCTCCCTCCTCCCTGAAGAGCTGTATTTCCTCAAGGAACACTGCAAGTACCTCAACACCGAGTACCTCGAGTTCCTCCAGGAATTCCGTCTACACCCGCGCGACCAGGTCGCCATCAAGTTTGTGCCGTTTGGGGAAGACACGGGCGCCGCCACAGATCTGGGCGATGTCTACATGTCGATCAAGGGAAGATGGGTCGACACGATCCTCTACGAGATCCCCATCTTGGCCCTCACCTCCGAGGCCTACTTCAAGTTCATGGACAAGGACTGGAACTACGACGGCCAGCAGGAGAAGGCATTTGACAAGGGCACGAAGCTGCTCGAGGCAGGCTGCATCTTCTCCGAATTCGGCACCCGCCGGCGCAGAGACTACCATACCCAGGCGCTCGTCTTCAGAGGCCTCGTCCAGGCTAGCGAGCAAGGCAGCAAGCGTGGCCTGCCCGGCAAGCTGTCTGGGACCTCGAATGTCCACCTTGCCATGCGCTTCGGCATCCCTCCCGTCGGCACCGTCGCCCACGAGTGGTTCATGGGCATCGCGGCGATCAAGAACGATTACGCGCGTGCGACAGCAGAGGCACTGCGGCACTGGGTCAGCTGCTTTGGCGAGGGCGTGTTGGGCATTGCGCTCACGGATACGTTCGGTACCCCCGAGTTCCTGAAGGCTTTCAACCAACCCGTCGAGAAGCCGTCGGACGCGCCGCCTACCGCCGGTACCGAAGACGGCAAGCAGCCCAAGACATATGCAGAGGTGTTCACTGGCGTCAGGCAGGACTCAGGCGACCCGGCAGAGTTTGTCAAGACCATGCAAAAGTTCTACGACAGCGTGGGCATCAAGGACAAGAAGGTCATTGTGTTCTCAGACTCGCTGAACATCGAAAAGTGCCTCGAGTACAAGAAGATCGCAGAAGAGGCCGGCTTCCAGCCTACCTTTGGCGTCGGCACATTCCTGACCAACGACTTTACTCGTCTCTCTGACGGCAGCAACTCTACGCCGATGAACATCGTCATCAAGCTGAGCTCAGCAGGCAACAATGCGGCTGTCAAGATCAGGTACGCCCTTTCCATAACCACACCCCAGTACGAAAGGATCGGGGCCTCTGAACTAACTAGATATCCTTGTAGTGACAACATTGGCAAGAACACGGGCGACAAGGAGACGGTGGAAAAGGTCAAGCGCGAGCTTGGGTACGTTGAGAAGGACTGGACGGGGGGTGACGAGAGCAAGAGATGGGGCGTTGACGGCAAAGAAGCAAAGGCGAACTGAGACCTTGGACCATTGGAGTCTGGTTTTGAGGATCGGGGTGAGCTTGTAGGTGGCGGGAGCGCAATTGATAATTTTCCTTCTGGGGATACCACTTTATAGATTAGAATAGACGGCAACGGAACGACATGAGGGTTCTGGAGGCGCGCGTCTGGTCATACCAACGTTTACCAATTCAAAGCAGTGGATGTGTGTGTTTTATTTCCATATTTTTCAAAGTCTGGGTTTCCCCTTCTTGTGAATGAGGTCGGTCTGTGTGTCTCAGCCAGTCTCGTCTCTATGTCTTGTTACTTACATGTACGTTGAGTGATGGATCACATTTGTCTCAGCAGCTGTTTGGTTGTTACAACAAGATTTACAGTGACACATTCTCTTGGTTTGACCAGCTTGCCGACGAGAAGGATGCTGTCGGGGACGGCCTGGGCCTGTGGTGGTGTCAGGCCTTCCTCGTGAGGCTTCTGCATGTCTTTTCATATGGTCATCTGCAATGCTGAGTAGAAGGCAGGTCAGCCTTTCCTTAACATCCTTCTTCAAGCTGGCTGCCAAGCAAAGAATATGTCTGCTCTATGAGAACAGAATTCCTCGACCCTCAACCCTCCATCCCCCCCCCCCCTCCCTTTTCCCTCCTTCATCATTGATATGCAAACCTTCCCCAGATGCTTTTATAGGTCTCGCCTCAGCCTAAGACAAGGAGTTGACAGGCGTCATAAGCCATCCAACCTGGTGGCAAATCACAATAGCATGGTGAGGATTGGAGCATGGCACAGGCGTGATTATAAGACAAGTCAGATCCCCAGGACAAGCATTTGTGTCACGATTGCATGACACACAAGACATGCACATGGTGTGCATTTGTGTGAAAGGGTGAAGTGGTGAGTCTTTCTGTGTTGTCTGATCCAGGACATCGGGACAAGTGAGACCAGCTCAGAGCTGTGATGCTAAGCAGTTGGGATTCTGCATCACCAGAGATGTCTGTCTGTCTGCCTGTGTACTGCCTTGACATTGTCAAGTTGGGGTTGCTCATCTTTCTAGATCAGTTTACTAAAGTCCAAGCACTTGAATCTTGGTTTCACGAGACCAGGCTGGACAGCAATCCAGCTGCTGACACCGGGGTTACAGGAGCTCATCTGGTGATGTTCCAATCCAGGAAGAAGACCAATGCTAGAGAGCTCCCCCAGTGGCCTGCCACTGACAACAAATCATATAGACTTCTGAGTTCCAAGGCACCAAGAAAAAAACAACGGCCTCTTCTCTCTCATGATGCCAGCGCTCGATGTGACCTCCCACTGCCCTTCGAAAGGCACATAACTCACATATCCTTCAGCTGGCCATCCCAAGAGCTATAGTATATCCTCATGCCCAGGCCGACTCGCAGCAGCACGGCACAAAGAATACCAACCACCTAGGACCATCCACGACAATTCAAGCCGGTAAGATCCCCCCATCTTCTTCCCCAACAGACTAGTAGTGGGCACACGGGGCGACTCCCTCACTAAATCAACCGACCGACGATCTAAACGTAAAGATCGACGCTTCCAAGAAGGCCTCGGTGACGGGTCCGTGTTCCCGGTGCGCTGGTGCGGGCCCCTCCTGGTTGGTTGGTTGGTTGGCTGGCCGGCCAGCCTGGCCCTGATCAAAGAAGGAGGACCAGGGTTCTAAAGGCTAGGTCAGGTCCTGGGTGATGTTCCGTACATCTTGCGTGCTCTCCACCCCACACTTGTGTGTTTGGGAGGGCCGAGGAGATCACTTCGTTCCCAGCAGCCTGGATACTTATGGACAAGGAGGTGAGGAGATTGGCCCTGTAGCTGTGCGCAATGGGACGGAAGATGCCATCAGCCTTGCCACACGCACGCGACAAGTCATGGGCCGGGATGTGTAAAAGAGGAGGAGTGGTGGATCTCCTTTTGTGCAACTTCTCATGAGGATGTTAACCACCCCCCGCCCCCCCCCAAAATGTATGCGCTTGTTAAACATGGCGTGCCGCAGAGGCTTCTTTCCCCCTTTACCTGGCACGGCCAAGATCAGCAAAAAGAAGGGCCGACGCACCCGGGGTTTATCGTGTAAAGATCTACTTATATGTGGCTGCCGGGGTTCCAGGTGCTTAGGGGGCAGCCCAACTTATCGAGAACTGGGGTTCTGGGGGCTCAAGGAATTAATCCTCGGGCGGGAACTAAGAGTCAGCTCCAGTGGGTTTGGGGGGTGAGGCCTGGTTGCCCAACTGCAACAGGGAACTTCCAATCCTCATCTAGCCTCTAGAACCCTGAAGAAGGAGAGCAAAGAAGAAAAAGATCAGACAGGGAGGAAGTAGACCGGAGCTTAAATCTGGTCCTGTTGTGTCCGGTCCAAAGAAACTTGCAAGCCAAGGAAGGGAGGGGTACCGTGTAATCGTGTTTTGGGAAGAGCTGAAAGGCTTGTTGGTTGTAAGCCCGGGCGTTAAATGGTAATGCCCAGCCAATGAATATGGATAACTCATGGATGGGTTGTTCCTCGAGAGATAGCAGAACGAGGCAGACCACCACCCCCTTGCTTAACCTCGTGTGGTTGTCCTGCCTCCCCCCTTTCCCCCTTCTCCTTCTACTGCAACGCCGAGGAGGACTGAGGACATGCATCTGGCGTGCAGCGGCGCGCATATTGATGTTAGGTGTTAATCACTTGTAAGACCAAAGGCGCAAGAAGAGGCGTGTGTGTGGCGGCGGCATCAAGAAAGAAAATCAGGAGCAAGACACCGACCAGAATACTGCTCCCACCTTCTCACACTCTTAGAACACACGCTTTCGGCCAGCCTTATCACCTTCACAGTCCCTGCCGAGGCTGCAGCCTGCATGGCAGCCTGCAATTTTTTTCCTGTGTAGATCATATGCAGCTGATCGGAAGTGCGTTTGTGCATATATGCATGTTTCATCCTCCCCCCCCCCCCCCCCCCTTCTTTTTTCTTCCTTTTTTCTTTCCTTGTTTTCCTCCTTTCATGCTTCCTTGTCCCCCATGCGCGCGTACACACGCCAGTACAGCAGGATGACGCGAAACGATAGTGATTTTTGTTCCAAACTTCTCCGAGCTTGTAGCACACAGACAAATTCCGAGGTCTTTTTGCTTCTGCTTGTCTCTTTTCCCACACGCACACGCACACACACCCACACCCACACACACACATACAAACACTTCGTAAGCACTCTGGGTCCCGAGGGACCGGATCACGCGGCCTCGCGTTTTCCATCCCTGGAGAGCTGGGCAAGAAATCTCGTCCGCCAAACTCCCTTATTGGGAAGCCGAGGCGGCCGCCACACAAAGGCAGGGTTGCATCGGCAGGAGGGGGGGTAGTTGTTTCACCGGGCTGCGTACTGCTTTTTTTGTTTTTTTGAGAAGATCATAATTGTGTGCATAGAACGGGGAAGAAGGGGCCGGGAGGTAGGTATGATCACCACGGAAGAGCCTGATTGTGGAAGGGCTCTCGTCGAGCCACTGTTGGCATCGTCACCCCCAACGTTCTTCTTCCGTGGCTTCCAAGATGGAGGAGGATGAAAGAGCTTGACCTTCCTCACTTTGAGGGATTCAAGCATACGAGGCGTGTTTGAGCAGCGGTTAGGTTAACCCAATGGTGGTTCCCTGGAGTTGCTCTCCTCCCCCCCTCGCCCTTCAAAAGGATCAATTGCAAGATCGTACTCGAAGGTGACGAGTGACACTTGTCAATCGAACTTGTCCCCTGATCCTCTCTACTGTCATCTCTTCACCTTGAAGAAAGTAGATTGAATAGAATATTTTCGAACGAGGCTGAAAATAAATTTATGACCACGGAGTGTCCAAGGAAATCGCATTCGCGAGGCCGTCGCCGCTTAACAACGTTGTGTAGGGTGGCGAACACAACCTCGAAGCGCGACACACGACAACTTTGTCACAACCACGGCCAGGCAGAGAGGCCTTGGAAAGGAAGGGGGGGGGGGTTGGGTGGGTGTTGAACGTGTCCATGAATGGCAGGGCCAATGATTCCCCCATTTCTCCTCCTCCTCCGTGAGGTCACACATATCGGGCCCGATCGAAATCCATCCTGGACTGACTGCATCTTTCTATATAGAAGAGATGGTCCTTCCGAAACCAGCCACGAGGGTAGCAAAGGGCTACCGTCGGCCTCTCGGAAGAACGACAAGAGATAGAAAGAAGGAAAAAGAGACGAAAACCTGTTTGCTCAATGGTGGCTCAGCTGAGTTGAGGTCACAGGGGTGCCGACCATGGACGAAGGCTTAGGGAAAGAAAGGAATAATTCGGCAGTGAGATTGCGAAACCATGATGACGAGCCAAGGGGGCGGCGGAGTGGCGTGAAGTTCGCGCCTCGTTCGTGATGATGTCGCGTAGTCAGGCACGTTCGAGACCGGTCAAGGTTCAAAGTTCAGAGGCCCCCTTTATTCTCACGCGACAAGGTCCGAGGAAGCCTTCTCTTGGTTTTTTTTTTTTTTTTTTTTTTTTGTTTTTTTTTTTTTTATTTTTTCTTTTTGTTTTTTTTTTTTTTTTTTTGCTTTTGTTTTTTTTTTTTTTT
>JACWRQ010000555.1:0-22180 GCA_014849955.1 Cryphonectria carpinicola | reverse complement strand
GGGGGGGAAGGAGGGAGAGTGTGTACAGGGTTGAGAAGATTAAAGGGGAAGTGATCTTTGCAAAAAGTTTCCCCGATTCCTGAACTTTATTGCCTGTTACCCGGGAAAGGGATAGAAGATGCGAGGAGGGAAACCCAACAAATACGACCGCCTTGTGCCCTCTTGCAGTAGAGACAATCAAGTTGATAGAAAAGAGAGAGAGAGAGGGTGGCTAGTAACAACTCAGGGGTATTAGAAGGGAGAAAATGAACCGAATTCCGCGTCCTCCTCGTCCTCCTCGCCCCAGTGTCAGAATCACCAGCAGTTAAAGCAAAGACTCCTACAGCGGAACGCCATCGGCACACGCAGTAATAATCCTCCTTTCTCCCCCGTCGTGCAACCAACTGGCCTTCAACCTGTCGGCTCGACCAGGCTCGTCTGCGTGGAGCACACAAGGAAGCCCTCGTATCGGCCAAGAAGGGGGGTTTTGGGCCACGACTATCAAAAGCAAGGCGAGTGACGTGGCCCACCTTCAATAAATACTGCCGATGTTCTGCCAGATGCTTTGCAGGTTGTGAGAGTAGAGTAGGCTTTGGCGAGTAACAATGTCTTAGTTGGGGGGGTTTTTTGCATTAATATGGTTCGAGGCTGAGCAGACATGGTAATTACATGCCGTGCGTGAACTGTACAAGGCTTCCTCAAGACGGCCATGTTCCCGAAAACAGAACTACACAAACTTTGTTGGACAACAAGGTCACATCACAAAGCCTCCCCCTTCGGCACCAGGGAAGAAAGGACAGCTGGATTTCTCCAGGAGTATGCAATCGCTTCTTCTATTTTAGGTATGCCTTGCAACACCCTACGCTGAGACGCTGCGGGTGCACTGTACCACTGAATGGATCCGATGACAGCCCTCAGCTACCATGGTACCACAACAGAATTTGATCTCATCAAGAAGGGGTGGGGGGAAGAAGGGGGGAAGGGCTACGAAGCCCACGTAACACCCGGAAATCTCGCGAGCCAGCCATCGTGGTATCTTCCTATTCCCGTGGCCAGAACCCCATTCTAGCGGCTTACTAGACCAAGTAAGCCGTTCAGACCCTCTACCGACAGACGCGACCAGATACCTAGTCCTCTTTCAGGCCATCCTCCTTGGGTATCGTGATGGAAAAGTGCAAGACCTCGTAGGCCTCTCCCTCCTTCGAGTCACCGTCCTTCTTCTTCTCCTCGCTGTGCTTGGTGGTCTTCTCCTCCGCCGCACCATCTGTGTCTTTATCCTCCTTCCCCTGCGTCTTCTTGTCCTCCTCTTTGGGCTTGGTGATGGCATTCCCATTCCCATCAACCTCGACAACGACATCCTCCACATCAAGGCTGCCGTCCTCAGTGTATCTCCACATATCGTGAATCTCGCCCCGCCACAGACCCGTCATGTAGGCGCTCCCGACAACACCAGGGACGAGGTACAGCAGCGCAGGCTGGCCGTGGCGGAAGATCAGGAGCACGGAGACGGTGGCGACCATGCCGACGAGGTAGCCGAGGATGGTTGCGCGAAAGTACGTCTTGGGGAACGAGGCGTCGGCGACGGACTTGAGTACAGACCTGCCGGACAGCAGGCCGCTCCAGCTCGCCGTGGTCCAGAAGGCGGTGCCCCACTGGCCACGGGGGTCGACGAACGGCGCCTTGATTTCGCGGTAGGCAGTAGTGGTGGTGGTGGTGTTGTCAGTGCTGACCTCCTGCGAATCGGCGCTATCCTTTGTGACTGTCTTCAGTAGTGTCTTTTCGCGTGTGATCTTGCGCTGATAGTGCTGCCACAGGTCGAACCGCAGAGCAAGGCAGATGAAGATGCCCGGGACGACAATGTCACCGAGTCCGAGGATGCTTGAACGTTTGGCAGTCGTGTACGTGAGCTTGATGGGCACATCGAGCTGCGTGGCGACGCCGACCATAAAAGGGGTGTAGAAGACCATGATGATGTCGTAGAAGAAGAGGCCTACCAGGACCAGGCTGCCGATGGAGAAAGACGTGACCGACATGAACTGGCAGGCCATGTAGCAGACTGCGAGACCGATGATGTTGGCGAGCATGGTGTTGCTGGTGTACAGGTACGCGCCCTGCACTGCAATGCCGAGAACACAACCGATGAGGGTGGCAATGTTGAAGGAGACTTTCTCCCTGATCGAGCCCAGTACCGCAAACTCCAGGTTCCAGTCCTCGACGAGCAGGTGGCGTAGCTTGAACAGGAACTTGCTCATGCGCGAGGACACGTTCAGCTCCGACACGACACCAGGGAACGGTGTTCGCTTTCGAGCGTCGACCACTTGCGTTGTATCCTCCTCGCCATCGACGTCGTATAGACCACCCTCCTGTTGTCGGGGCTTCTCAACGAGCTTCTGGGTGCGGCTGCATGGGTCGACCTTGAACAACCTGCCCTTCCTATCCACCCAGGCCTCTGGGAAAACGAAGCCCAGAGCCAACTGTATCACGCTGCCGAGGAACACGCCCGTGCTGAAGACTCCAGTGGAGGACATGTACCATCTCAGGATCCTATTCAGGATGGCCGGGTCCTGAAGCCACTTGATGAGATAGTACAGCCCGACCAGCACCGTGGCAGCCATGAGCGGGAACATGATGGCGTCACTGGCCTCGAACCCGGGCGTAAACCTCTCCTTGTGCTCGTCGACAGGCTTGCCATCCTTCGTCTTGCGCTTTGACTTGGCAGGTGGAGCAGCAGAAGGAGGGCGGCGCAAGGAGGCGTGTGCACCGACGTAGATGATGAAGAGGGCAGATACGACCATCTGGATCTCGATGGCCATGAAGTCCATGGATTCCAGGAGCTGCCAGGTGGTCAGGGGCGGGATGACGGCATGTTCGTCAGGGACAGAGCTTGGGATCTCGTCTGCCATGTTGAAGGATGGTTGTCGTGACAGGGTCAGGCGAAAGAGTAATGTGTGTCGACTTGCTGGCTGGTGGGTGGGATGAGGTCCAAATGCTTGCTGCGGAATGACACCCACTGTGTAGATATGGTGTCCTCTCAAGGAGTGGTCTTGCTCAGATGGAAATGAGATGGCTGCGACGTGTGACAAACAATCCGTTTTGGTCGAACACAGCTTTGTTTTTTGTGCTGCTCAGGAAAGAGAAGGGCGTTGCAGGTGCTAAAATCAGAATCGACAACCTGTCATGATTGGTATCATTATACTTGTGACCCCGCAAAGAGACCTAGTTCCAATTGACAATCTGGGAAACAAAGATAACAAGCTAGTTCAGAAAGAAAAATATGAATCTTGGGAAGCTTGAAAAGAGAATGAAAAAGAGAGAGAGAGAGAGAGAGAGAGAGGGTTGAGTTCAGGCAGGGCACGTCCTTCACAGCTTGAATTGCACCCTCCTGCTGAGACTGACTTGCAGGATTGAAAGACGAAACTGTGATAGCCTTGCAGCAACTGTAGTCTGCTGGAGGCTCCCCACCTTGGGCGGTCCAGGCCGCTGTAACGTCATCGACAGGGGGGCCCTGAGCTGCCAAACTTTCAGCCTCGTCCCCTAAATTCTGACCCGCTAACAACAACAACAACAACAACAACAACAACGCCTGTCCATCACTCCACCACACTGAGTGAGCACAGCCAATTCCTACAGCACCATCTGCCACACTGTCAAGATGGCAAAAGAAGTAGCATTGGACACCTCCATGGTAAGTCATTCTTCCTCCTCCTCCTTCTCCTCCAACAACAACAACAACAAAGACCAAACCCAGACTGACTCCCCTCCCTTCACCCAGGGCACCATAACCCTCGAGCTCTACACAACCCAAGCCCCCAGAACCTGCACCAACTTCCTGACCCTCTGCTCCCGAGGCTACTACAACAACACCATCTTCCACCGCATAATAGCCAACTTCATGATCCAGGGCGGCGATCCCACAGGGACAGGCCGAGGCGGCACCTCCATCTACGGCGACAAGTTCGCCGACGAGATCCCCTTCCTCCCCGGCTCCACCACCCCGGAGCTCAAGCACACGGGTGCCGGGGTCCTCTCCATGGCCAACTCTGGGCCGGACACGAACGGGTCGCAGTTCTTTATCACCCTGGCGCCTGCGCCTTGGCTGGACGGGAAGCATGCTGTCTTTGGGCGCGTCAGGGCCGGGATGGGCGTTGTGCGGCGCATGGGGCTGGTCAGGGTTGGGCCAGAGGACAGGCCGGTGGAGGAGGTGAAGATCCTGCGGGCACGGGTGATCGAGGATGAGGAGGAGGTGTGAGAGAGAGGGGGGGGGGCGACAGGTGGGGTGAGGATAGTAGATGGGTTGTTGTTACAGCTACATCGCCTCCTTGGGCACAACATGCAAAGGCTGAGGATGATCGACTCACTGGTCAAGCGCATGGCATCTGATGACGCTAGGCACATTTAATGGCGGAGTCCATGTAGGGCAATAGCTGAGACTTGTCCATCGTGGGAGCTCTCAAAAAGGTCCTTCTCTGGCCAGACTGTCGAAGCCAGCCTGGCGGGAAGCTCTCCAACACAGTATGATAGGTACTGTTCTAGGTATAAGGTTGTTTTTCAGATAATATGTGCCCGTTCGTTGGCTCTCGTAGGCAGTTGTTAGGACATACAAAAGCAGGGGAGCACATCATGGGTAGAGGACTAGACTCGGTCAAGGCTCAACAAGATCACGTCGATAACAATACTTGCGTTCTGTAGTGGTAAGTGATCTCATAGCAGAATGCGATCGCCTTGATTTGGATATTTGGCCATGGAATGACCTGCTATGGAAGTAAATCTCTGCTGCCGTCAATACTCAGGCGTGCCATCTATATTCCACAGTACCCAAGTATGCCTTGCGAGGTTTCCATTGACAGAACTCTTCCCACACCGCGACTAAAGTCAACGCAAAGACGCCGGAGCCCCGCCCAGCCATGCAAGTTCCTCACAGAAACCAAATGTATGAGTATCTCAGACTCATCTCAACCCCCCCCCCCCCGGTTTAACGAAAAGAACACTTAACCAACTCCCTACCGACCAACACAGACACCGTTGATGCACATTATAGTGTGAAAAGTAGAGCGCTAATAGCGAGCAGACAAAATACAGACCTCGAGTTGCTGCCGGTTGCGCGGCTTTCCTCGTCCAGGGCCCTGAAAACACCTCACCTCACGTCTCGTCCGGTCTGGTCTGCACGCAGGTGCAGCCCTAGTGAGGACAGCGTCAGGAGGCCGATATGATGCACATGCTGCGAGACAATTGTCGATCGCAGCCAGCAGGCCCCACCCCTACACATGAGCTGCCCCCTCATATCTCTGCAGCCGTTTGCGATTGTTGATGCACTCTGTAGACTGGTGGGCTGCGGCGCAAGAGGTACGGATGACCCTCTGTCGCCAACACCAAAGTCCTTAGTAGACCGTGCGTTTTTCTCAGGTTACCTTTAGGAGGCATGTGGGGGCTCCGAGAGTGTATCTGATGACTCGTAACCGTTGTCAGCTTGGGTGCCATTCTTCGGTCTTGGCGATCCCAGTGACCCCTTTGACGCGCCCAGCTTGAGCTTCTTGTTAGGCGAGGAATGTTTCGCCGAGGGCTTCTTGGGCACAACCTGGACCGTCGACTTCTTGTCCTCGTCGTCGTCATCATCATCCACCTTGGACTCGTGGCTCAGGAACGAGTTGCCCTTGACCTTTTCCTTCTCCTTCTTGGGCTTGTTCTTGAGCAGGATCTTGGTCGTCGGCCCCTTGAGCTTCTTGGCCTTCTTCTTGGGGTTGCTGCTGGGCACGTCTGAGTCCTGGTCCTCATCGAACTCGTCGACGTCTCTCTTCCTGGGGCTGCCCGCCCGCGAGCCGTTCACCGGTGTCCCCTTCTGGCTCGAGGGAGGGGTGGCGTCGTTGTTGACGCTCCCGTTGCTGCCGTTTGTAATTTTCTGCGAGGCCACGCGGCTGGCGTTCCTCCCACTATTCCCTATGCACGCGCCCATGTGGTTGTTGAGGCGCGTGACCAGTATACATCTCTTGCACTTGCTGCATGTTGCCGAAGGGAACGACAGCACGTTTGGGGGCCGCTGGCCGTCGGGGGTGGGCGTCACGGTGCCGTCTACGCTCGCGTCAAGCTTTTTCTCTAGGTCCTTCTTCTTCTTGCCCCTGCCTGGACCGGGCGCGATCCACGTCTGTCCATAGATGTCGTAGCCAGGCTTGTCGATGTATGGGTGCTTTTTGCAGTAGATGACGCCGGGGTCGGGCTTCTGTGCGCCCCTGCCGTCCGTGGGGTACAGCAGCCGGGGGAGGTGACAACGGGGGCATAGGATGTCCTTGGTGGTCTGGAGAGGGTTCGTCTTCAGGTACACCTTGCCGTCTTCGTAGATGGCAGCGTCGGTCTCGGTGCGGACGTCTGGCCGCGGGTCGGTATCGGAGGCGTCTGCGGCGTCGGCAGCCAGCTTCTCAACTTTGATGGCAGCCGTATTCGCGCGGGATATCTTCTCTGAGCGGTGCACCTCGAGGCAGAGGTCAAAGATGACATTGTAGAATAAATCGTCGAGGACCGAGTGTGACTGTACAAGAGAAGGGGAGGCTCGAAGTCAGCGCCAGTAAATATGCGTGGGGAAGAGGGAGGGAGAGAGAGAGAGGGGGGGGGGGGGCGCGCTTTTGGGTAGCGCGATACCTGCATCTACAGGAAGAGGGCAAAGGCCTTACAAGTCTGTCCAAGAGGTTGCTGTCGTCTGGTGCGACGATGATTTCGGCCCTGCCCGTCAAGGCGTTCACTGGGGCGACATCCATGATGGCGGGAGGTAGTGTACAGCAGGGCTCGTGGGCAGCAGCAGGCTGGAAGGGTTGAAAGGTCGCGCTGCCAGAGGATACAAGGAGTAAGAATTAAGTTGTGTTGATTTTCTTGTTTTGGATCGTGTGTGCCACCAGGAAATAAGAGAGAGAGACAGAGAAGTATGTGGTGTTGAAGATGGAAGGGCAACAATTACCTAAAAATTTGGTCTCCCGGGAAGGCTTGCTGACTGACAGGTGTGTGTGTGTATGTATGCAGTTTAGTTACTTAGTTGGTTGGTGATGATGGATGCTTGAGGGTCCCTGCACGCCCAAAAGTTCGCAAACGGGTCTGGAAATAAATGTGGTGCAGAGCTGAATGATGGGGGGTGGGCATTTTTTAGTTAGGACGTAGCGCCCCATAAGTAATACATGCTATTGTAGTACCAAGATACAGTAAATATGACCTGCGTAGCAGCTTGGGAGCTAAGCCCAACAACAGTGGAACAAATGACCTATCCACCACATGCCCTGCAATGACAGGGGATGCTTCAGAGGGGGGGGGGGTGGTGGGCAGGGGGTTTTTCCAAAAGCTTGAGTTCCCGCCGCAGTCCACAAACGTTCTGAAAACAAACAGAAGTCTTAAAAGATACATACATACAAATATAAATATAGTTATTTATATAAGCAGATGGAAGAAAAAATAACAAGACACACAAAAGTATTGGATGCTTCTTTTCTCGAAGAATTCTTATTTGCACTGTAGTATTTCCCTGTCCAGGTGGTTCGACTGGGTTTGGGGGGGGGGTATGGTATTCGCCCTGCTACCGTCATAGGCGCAGGGCTTCTCAGGTACACAGACAGGGCTTCAGGTACCAGTATTATAGTAGCATGTACGTCACCACCACCTTACTTCTTGATGCTTGCAACCCACTGTAGCATGCGAGCACACTTTTGATACATATGCACCAGGACGTCGCCTTCTGTAGCAGCAAGACAAGTATTTACTTTCTCCTTTTCCCCCCTGCTCCTCCCCTCCTCCAAAAAAAAAAAACAACGAATAGAAACAGGTAAATTCATTCAGTAATCTCAACCCCTTACAACGTGCATCATGATGTACTACGTACTTCTTAGCGCCGCCAAGTTGAGGCTGTCGCTCCCTTTCAGCCCCTGGAGCCGCCCATCCCTGGGCGCTGATCGCCCTGCTTCACCACTACTGCAAAATAATTAATGCCCCATTCCCCCCACGAATTCAAGATTCCAGATGCGCATCCTGTCAACATCATATCATAGCCCGTTTAAAGATAGCTACAGAACTGTTACAACGCCAAAAAAGAAAAGAGTATGGCCTTTACTATATGACACACTCACTTCGCCAACCACCATCCAATTCGTTCAGCCCGCCCCCCCCTCTTCCCCCTCCTTCTCTCACGGCTTGCCATCTGCCGCAAACATGACACGCACAACACAAGGCCAGCAGTCCTCGATCCTCTCTTTCTTTCACAAGCAGCAGCCACCAAAATACGCTGCCCCTCCTCCATCATCACAGGCCCAGCAACCACCACAGCCTCCTCAAGCCACGGTTCCTCCTCCTCCTCCTCCTTCAGCTCCTCCCGCGCCGGCCCCCGCCTCCGCCAGGCCCGTGACAACAGCAGACATCCTCCCTCCTGCCCTCGTAGCAACCGCAAGATCAACAGCAATCCTGTCCCCCCACCCGAGCGCCTCGATCCTGCCCGTCACCGAGTCCCACATTCCCGCCCTCCGCCGCATCAACGCCCTCCTCCTGCCCGTCAACTACTCCGACTCCTTCTACCAGGGCCTTCTGGACCCCGCCGTCTCGAGCCTCTTCAGCCGCGCCATCCTCTGGCAGGATGACTCTAGTCGTAACGCCGCCCCCAAGGTCATAGGCGGGCTGATCTGCCGCCTCGAGCCCAGCCCCTTCGACCCATCCACCGGCCGCTACGAGCCTGCCCTCGCCACGCCGCGCCCCGTCCCCGGCGCCCCCAACACCAGCATCCCGGCCCCGCAGCCTGGTCAGCACCATGCGTTGTACATCCAGAGCCTGGTGCTGCTCGCGCCGTACCGGAGGCTGGGGCTCGTGGGCGCCGCGCTGGAGGGAATCATGGACACGGTGCGGGCCGCCGGGCGGGCGGGCGCAGGGGCGATCCAGGTGGACTGGGTGTATGCGCACGTGTGGACCGAAAACGAGGATGGCATCGGGTGGTACAGCCGGCGGGGGTTCCTGCAGGATGCGCTGCTCAAGCGCTACTACTGGAAGCTCGAGCCAGACAGCGCGTACGTCGTCAAGAGGAGCGTCGGGCTCGCGGGCGGCGGGGCCCGAGAGCACGTAGAGGGGGCCGGTCAGCAGGCTGTTGGAATTCCGGCCAGCGTCACGGCTGCGGCTGTGAACCTGTCTGGGTTCGCCACGACGGGAACAACAACAGCAGTTCCCCCCTCGCCAGTGGCCACCGGCCCACCACAGCCGACGGCAATGCGCCCTCCGGCTCCAGCCTCTTCGCTGTCTTTTCAGAACAAGAGGCCCGACATGGAGTGGAACGACCTGCCCGAGGAGATGGTCGCCTCCAAGAACAGCTCCCGCAGCGACCTGCTCCAGCCGCCGTCTGGTTCAAGCTCCCGGAGCAGCTCGACGGGGCGCAGGAAGAAGGATAGGGCGTATCCCACTGCGGCCTTTGGTGGAAACTGAGAGCAGCAGGATGGCCGAGGGGGGCCGACTGGCTACGGGAGTCTTTGGATGATTTTTCAATCTCTGTCATTTAATCATAAGGTTATGGGGGGGGGGGGGAAGGGTCTGGTCATGCTGAGTCTGTATGAGAAGGGGTCTACATGGGGAAAATGGGTTGGGTATCGGTTTGAGGGAGGGCTTAAAGGAAAGAAAGGATAATAATGAAAAAAAGACGCCTCTGTCTGCCAATAACGCGGTTCTGATGTTGCATACTTGGGTAAGACAGACATATATGCATAGCTTGGACATAGGATATGGATTAAAAAAAAACTACTTTTCAATTGTGTCTGTGGCATCAGACCACTCGCTCATGTGTGGTTCAAACATCCTTGAAATCATTTGGGCCTTCCAGAACTTGTACTTTGGGTATGCTGCCCACCTGCTTGTCAGTCCCGAGAGGGGGAGAGAGAAGGGTCACAAAACTCGTATCACACGATGATCTTACTGTCACTGTTTTGACCGTTTTACGTCGCACACTCAAGGTTGAATGATGGAAGGCAAAAAGAGGGAAAGGAGGGGGGGGGGAAGCAGGCGCAGAGAAAGCATAGTCATGATGATCACATTGCAGCTGGTGGACGTCTCAAAAGCTCAGATTATGAAGCATTTCCGTTTTGATTCTTGTACACAATTCTCATCGAAGATGACCTAGCAGGAGGTTCGGCGTATCCAGGAGCCCTCTCTTGATCTCTTGACAAGGCGCAAAGACCGTTCGTCATAGCAGACATGGCCGCCCACATGAACTGAGTAGTCCTTGTCGAGATGAGCCCCCGGACTTGTGGCCGACAGCTAGCTTGCCACTGTGGACATGATCTTCTGAGTCCTATTTCCCTCTTTTGAATTTTCTTCTGCTCCCTGCCTCTTATATCATCTTTCCATCTCGATAGTTTCTTCGCCTTTTTTTTTGTTTTGTTTTATCTTTTTCTGGGTTTCCTTCTCTTCTCTTTTCCTTGTTCATGACTCTCCTCCTCTTTGCCTTCCACGCTCTTCCATCGTCCATTAAGATCAGGTACTGCAGGCTTCCGGGGAAGCCGGGGTATCATGTGTATGGAAAACGCCTCCTCTTTGCCAATCCATGATGCTAACGCTGATGCCCGATGTTTCAATCATGAACATATACGCCATGACTTGACGCAATGTTCAATGCTAGATCGCAGCGGATTACAAAACAAAGAAGGGGGGGGGGGGGAAGGAAGCCCCAACGTAAAAAGGGGAATGTGCTACTACGGGGGGGCGTCAAGGGGGGCTTGGGGTGGGGGGGGGGGGGGGGGGGGGGGCAGGTATCAATCTTCGTCGCGCCTCCCCCTCCCCCCCATTCCTCCTTTTTGCCTCAATACTGAAGGCAAAACACCACCCCCGATCCATCCATCAGATCTGGTCACCATCATCGTCCGCAGGGCGAGCACGGCCCTCGGCGATTGTCTCGCCGCCGTCCTTGTCCAGCAGCTCCCTCTCCCTCCGGAGCTTCTCCTCCAGCTTGCGCTGCTTGTCGGCCGCCCGCAGCCTGCGCTTCTCCTCGGCCTGGCGGGCGATGCGGTCGTTCTTGTCGCGGAGGAGATAGCCCAGGCTCCGGAGCACGCCGAAGCTCATCCTGAGGCCGGTCCAGTTGTGGTGGAGGCCTTGTTTGAAGTGTGATTTCTGTGGTAGGAATGTGAGCCAAGGGGGGGGGATGGGGGTGGTCTCTCTCTCTCTCTCTCTCTCTCTCATATATCATCTACTTTAAAAAAAAGAAACCCTTTTGGAAACTAATTATATTCTTTTCTTACATACCGCTTCATGATAATTCGCCCGGGCCGTGGTGGCGCGCTTCTTGTTCCTGTACTCGCGCTCCTTCTTCTGGGCGTCCTTGAGGCGGTGCGAGGCGCGACGCCGGTTGTTCACCAGGAGCATCTCCGTGCCGGAGGTGCCTGGGCGGGCGGGCTCATCGTCACCACCCCGTGCGGTGGAGGAGCCCGGGTTGGACGGGTCGGGGGTGGCGCTGGCGCCAGGGCCCTTCTTGGGGCCTTGGCGGGCGTCTGGCTTGGAGAAGAAGCTCATGGAGGGTAAAAAAGAATTGAAAGGTGTTGGGGGGGGGGGGGGGTTTGGTTGGGATATTCTATCCCTTGGTGTTGAGATGTATGTAGGAGTTGATCAAGGGGTTTGGGTATAAAAGGGCAGAAGGTTGTTGTGTGACCTTTCAAGGTTGCTTCCCGATATAGGACTTTAGATATATATATATATATATATATATTCAAATATAAATGTGTAAGGTATGATCTTAAAAGTAAAGTATAGATCAACGAGATTGAGATACAGACATGGACGAAAAGAGGAAAAGAAAAGACCAAAAGAGAGAGAAGAAGAGGAGGAGGGGTGGGAGAGACTGGGACCATATGTCGCGACGACCTCCCCCCCCCCCCAGTCGTATGTCCCTCGAGGTATCATAGTATAGCAACACTCTGACTCACTCTAACTCACATATAACCATGGGTACCCACCCCCCACCAGAACGGTGCGCTGTACGCGCCGTGCCTCCCAGGGTTCGCGGTGTGGAAAAGGCAAGGGGGGCGGCCCACATACAGCTCCCCTCCCCCCTCCCCCTCTCGTGCTGTATGTGTTGGCTATCTTGTTCGAGATGGGCGCGGGGAAAAGGGCAAGGGAAAAAGGGGAGGGGGGAGGGGGAGGAGGGAGAGCATGGATGGATGGGTCAGTGAGTGGAGGAGGAGGAGGAGGACGAAGAGGGGAGAAAAACAAGAGTAGCAAAAGAGAGAGAGAGAGAGATAGCTGGTAGGTTCTTGGCTGGCGGTGTATCCCTGGAATCGCTTGGATGTGGGTGATCTCCGGGATTTTCATGCGGTCCGTGTGATTTGTGAGGCAGCCCAGGCAAATGAATGAGAGGGAGGGAAGAGGATCTCTCGTCAGGAACGGAATCTTGCACAGCTTCTTCGATTTGTTTTTCTTGGACGGGACAAGGGTTACGATATTTGGATGTTCCTTGTGACCTCCAGCCTGCAACAGTTCCAGGCAGGTGGATGGATTTGTTAAGGGAGGGGGCAGGTTGAACGGGTAGGTTTTTGAGAGGCAGAGCTGGTGATGGTGAAGGAGACAGACGCAGAGAGAGAGAGAGAGAGAGAGAGAGAGAGAGAGAGAGAGAGCGCATGAAGATGCCAAATGAAGGCGCTGTCCAAGATGAGTTCTTACGAGAGAAAGAGAGAGAGAAAGAGAAAGCGCATAGAAGGAATAGGTCTATTCCCTGTCAGCCCTATGGTATAGCGCACCGGTATTATACCCAGCTAGCCTCGAGATCATCCATCTATTTTCTATCAAATCTTCCGACTGTGGGCCTCTCTTGCGATCTGTTGAGATGCAGGAAAATGATTTGTTTTTTCTTCTTCTTCTTCTTCTTTCTTCTCCTTGCTTCTGCGGGTCTCCTTGTAAATATTCTGCAGGTAACTTCTGTTCCACATTATGAAGAAGGGGGATGGATTATTTACTGCTGACGGAGCCTGTCTTTGAGGGGGTGAAGAGGTTTTGCGCCCGCGCGGGGGGGGGGGGAGGAATGTGTTCCATCGAGGCTCCTGTTGGACCAGATCAAGAGACTCGGTACTCGAGGAGACAGCTCTGAAGGGAATGATGGGCGAAGCATTGGGTCAATATGCTATAACCCTCGTTGAAGTGATCTTGGCGTGGTTGTGAGAGAAAAAACACCGCCTGACTTGTTTTGCGCGTCGCAATGTCTGATGATATAACTCCCCTCCATGATAGTTGAGCCCTGAACATATCCTTCAACACTGCTCAGTGACAGAACCGGTGCTCTAGGAAGATTTTCTAGGGTTGGGGAAGTGAAATTCCCATGGAGGCTCATTCGGTCGGTTTGGTGTAGCAGGTACTTATAAGTAGGTAAGTAAGTAAAGCACCTAAGCAAGTTCGTACTGAGAGAGACCAGCACTTGTGGATGGGGGCAGCCTCCGAACCTGTCCAAGCCCAGCCCAGCCCAGCCCAGCCCAGTCCACCGACCTGTTAGACCACCGACCGTTGATCGGCATTTAGTCTTGGAAGAGAAGAAGAAGAAAAAAAGGTCTCAGCCGTTTCAATTCTCTGCCCCTTCCTTGCTCAGAAACGACTTGTACAAATGCGGATTGGTCCTTCCCTGCTGCTGCTGCCTTCTTTCCTCTTTCCCTACGAGACAAGTTACTCCTTCCTCCGCTGCACCATTTGCCCTTCTGTCTCTCCTTCCCTTTCTTTTTCTCTCATCTCCCCCCTTCTTCTCTCCGCCGCCTCTTCCTTCCTTCAGTTACCACCTATATCCAGCTCCGTCCCTTTCTACTTCTCCTCCCACTCTTCCCCATGGCTCGCCTCGTCCTTCCTTTCTGTATCCTCAACCCGTCACGGGTCTCCTTTCCTTTTTGACGACCCATTTTATCGTCTATCTCAGAGCTCGTGTATGAGCCAGGCCTTTGTCCTCCTTCTCCCCCCCCCCCCCTTTTTTCTTTTTCTTGTCCCAGGTGACTCCTTAACCTCGCCTGTGTGTTCTTCCTCCAATTAGAAATCCATTGCCTTATTAAAAACCCCCCCAAACTCATCTTGAAAATGTCATGATGGCTCTCACATCCAGTCCTTTCCCTTGAGAGACAAAGAGAGACAGGAGAAATCATGCCTACGCCGAGGAAAAGAAGAAAAATTTCAACCACGAGAAAGGGTAGGAGGGAACTCCTCCCACGGGTGTTGACAAATTTATCGTCAATCATAAAAGCCGAAAACGAGATGCAGACTGACAGACCAAAAAAAAATTAAAAAATTTCATGTTGGAATAAAACAAATAAGATGGGAGCCGGCAGAGGAACGGTCAAGAGCTAGACCAGAGACTCCTGGATACGCTGCAATCTCTCGTCCAGCTGGTCCATCTTCGCGTCCATGCTGTGCTGCATGCTGTCGATCTTTTGACCCAGCTCGGTAACCCGGCCCAGGACGCGGCCCAGGAGGACATTGGTGTCCAGCGAAGATGCCTCCTCGTCCTGCTGCGGGTGGTCGATGTCCATGGGGCCGCCGCCCCGCATGGGGAGGTTGCTCGTGGGGACATCCCCTCCCGGCCCCGGCACGGCAGGGGGCACCATCAGCTGGAGTCTCTTCGTCGGCGGCAGGTAGCCCAGTTCCTGCGACGCCCTCTTTGAGCTGCCCTCCATAGTGTGAGACCTCGTGCTGGGCGGCTGGTACGGGTACTGCGGCGTGGTGCGAGGGGTGTCGGAAGCCTCCGAGGACGTCGACACGGGCGTGTGCGCCAGAGGGGTGCCGAATGTTGGCTGGACCATCCTGATGCCGCTGCTGATGGATCGTGTGTGTTGGTGGTGAGGATGAGGATGTTGGTGTTGGTGGGCCTGCTGCTGCTGCTGCTGCTGCTGCTGCTGCTGCTGCTGTGGCTGCTGTGGCTGCTGTGGCTGCTGCGGTGGCTGCGGCTGTGGTTGCTGCGAGTACGGAAGGTGGTGACCCTGCTGCTGCTGCTGCTGCTGCTGGGCCCCAAAGTGGTGGTCCAGGGACCAGGGCCGCGTCGCAGGCACCTCGGGCTGAACGGGCGAGAGCACGTGGATACGACCAGGCGCGACGCTCCGCAGGATCTGGTACACCTGCATGCCCTCCTCGTCGAGCGGCAGCACATCGTGGGGTTGGACCTCGACCACGCTCTTGGCCAGCGTGCCCGACCCGTTCCGCACCAGGTGGCGCCACTGCATGATGCGCGTCGAGAAGCGCGCCGCCCAGGTCGCGTCCGTCCGGGGCCCGTACATGACCTCGTAGCGGGCCGGCTTTCGGCGCAACATCTGCTTGAGCTCTGCCAGCGTCGCCACCAGGACCTGCTGCAGTCGGACTCTCGTCTTCCCCTCCTCCCCCTCCTCCTCCCCGCCGCCGCCGCCGCCGCCGCCGCCACCGCCGCTGCTGGGGGTCGGGATTACGGCCGCCGTGGTCGGCGCCTCTGCCTTGATCTCTAGCTCCTTGAAGCCCTCCAGATGAGCCCTGATGAGCCCCTTCACCACGCGCTCGAGCGCCTCCCCGTCGGGCGCGGGGCCGTCGCGCACGCGGGTATCGTAGGCGACGTTGTATTCGCGGGCGATGCAATCCTGGAAGACGCGGGTGAGCTCCTCGTCGATCTCTTGATCGTCAGCGAGGACTCCTATGGACGGGTCGAACTCCTGCAGGTGCAGGAAGAGCTGGCAGAGATAAACGGTCTGGGTGAGGAGGATGGTCTCGAAGCTCTCATCCGCGCACGGGTAGCGGGGCTCCGTCAGCGCGGCGACCAACTCCTCGTCCTGGCCGATGCGCCATCTGAAGGTTTCTCTTGTTAGCGGGGTCACCTTAAATCCTCAAGCACCCTACTCTCCCCCTTCCCCCCCAAAACCTCTCTCTTGTCTCCCATGGTCCATGCACGCTGAAGATTGGGAGCACGGTGGTCTGGTACAAGTGCTCTGAGATGAGGTGAGAGACTTTGTTCGGAGAACACTGGAGCCCCTTTGCGGCTTCTGATATGGGAGACCAAACAAGAGAGACACGAGTGCTTTTTCTAGGACAGAAGGGGGCCAAGACTCACTGAATCTGCATGCACCAGGGCTCGCTGAGGCCTGGCACCTGAGACCATATCCTGCAGAGGGCATGGCCCGTCATCCTCATAGCGAATGGATGAGGAGTAGGGCACGCTTGGCTGCCGCAGTCGGGAGGAGAAGGGAGGTGTTCGGATGGTGCCAGGGCGTAAGACCTCATGGGGGCCGGTGGTGTGTTGTCAACCAGGACAGGGGAAGTCTGGGTGGAGGAGAAGGAGGAGGAGGAGGAGGAGGAGTACTGATGCGTGGGCCGTGACTCGCGGAGAGCGAGAGGGTCTCTCGGGCCTGGAGGGTCTCGAGGCGGCCTCGAGGCCTGACAGCTGACGTCAGGTGAGCGGGACGATACCGCGATTGCTACTGCTGGTGGTGCCGGTGGTGGTGGTGCTGGGGCTGCCGCTGCTGCTGTTGGGAGTTTGGCTGGCTGCTGGTGGTGGTGGTGGTAGGGCTGGTCCTTAGAGGAGGAGGAGGAGGAGGAGGAGGTCTTTGGCCGGAGGGGCTGAGAGTCAGAGCCAAGAAGCATGGAGCGGCGGTCCTGAACGTCGTAGGTCTTGTCAAGGAGCCGCCAGAACAGGCGGTGATGAACCTAGCCTTGGTGGGAAGAGGGGAGAGGAGGGGGGGGGGGGAAGACCCTCTTTGCTGTCCCTATTTTCACTCGTGGAACGGACACTACCACCTCTTGCAAGTGATGTAAGGGTTTGGTGGGTCAGAGAGGGGGAGCGGTAGGATTGCTGGCACGGCGGTGACCCCAAGTGTTCAGGAAAGAGGCTTTGTATACTGGGGATGGTCTGGACGGATGCTGGGCCCAGGGTGGAGGTGAGTGAGTGAGTCTGGAGGCCGTAACCTGACCTTGAGTATAGCAGGACGAGAAGAAGTAGAAGGAGAAGGGAGACGAGGACAAGCAGGAGGAGATCGACGGCGCTTAGGAGGAAAAGTTTCCGCTTGCGGGCCGTTCCCCCAGGCGGTTCCAACCGCCCCTCGGGTCTCTTCCGGGCTGTGGACTAGGGCCACAGCGGTGCGCGATTGTATTTTCCTCTGGACCAGCTGCCGACTTGATTCTTCCCCTCTCCCCCCTTGTTTCGTCACCAATCCGAGGGCGAAAGAATATTAGGGTGGATGTCGAGATATCTTCCTGCTACCCGCTCTCGAGGTGATGATCCGTGGTCCTCAGCCCTGAACAGAAGCACGCGTGGGCCTTAGAGGAAAGAGAAAGGGACAGAGGCAGAAGAAGAAAGAACCCAAAACAAAAAACAAAAAACATAAAATATATATATATATATATATATGAAAGGGTTTGAGGGTGAAGAGCAACAGACAGACGGACGGACGGACGGACAGACAAGGTGTTCAACGGCAGGCTCTGGGGAGGGAAGCGAATCTCGTAGGTCTGGGCCCGACCTGTCAACAGGGCCCCTGTTTTCCGCCGAGCTGGGGGTCCCACTCCTAGGCTTGACTGGAGTATTCGCTGGCTAGGCTGGAAAGTCGTGTGTGTGTGTGTGTGTGTGTGTGTGTGTCTGAAGGTCCTCACTGGGTCTTGGAGAGGACGATGAAGAGAGGCGGTCAAGTGTGTGTGCTTTGCCGTATATTGTGGTGTGGTATGATATGGTGTCTGGCACAGAAGCAGGGCCGGAAGTGAGGTCGAGGTCGAGGCCGAACCGGGCTGGCTGGCAGGTTATTATTCTTCTACTCCTTTCCATGTACGGGGGAGGGAGAGGGCCAGTCCAGAGGGGTTATTGGGCTCCGACCGGTCAGCCAAGGGGCCACCGAGCCAGCCGGATGATGAAATACACCCTCGGGTTGAATTCCCGGCCTGCTAACTCGACCAGCGACTTGGACCAGGGCGTGCCATTCAAGGTTACATGCCAGGAGGCCAGAGCGAGATTGGCCCTTCCGCGCGCGGGGACGAGGTGGTGCAGCAGCATAAGGCTTGCTTGGGTTGCATGCATGCATGGGGAAAAAAGAAAAAAAGAAAAAAGCAATGGCAAAAAAAGACAACAAGGGGAGATAGGATGGGCTATCAAAGCGCCTCCTTCCTTCCTCCTTCTTCTCCTCTTCAGGCTGCCTAGGCCCCCTCCCCTTCTCCCGCCTCTCTGAGCCCTCCCCTCCCTCCCTCTTTCCTGCATGCATGCATATGCTCATCTGGATATGCAGTGTGCATTGGGACGGAAAAAAGTGGCTGGTGGCGGCTCGGATGTGATGAGAATCCCTCCCCGAAATTGTGCCCCGGCTCGCAAAACAGGAACGGGGTGGGGCACACGACGACATCCGATTAATCTCCTGTTCTTGAGTCTCTCTCTCTCACTCTCTCTCACTTCCCATCCCTTTCGCCTCCCCGCCTCCTCATCTCCATCGCCCTGTTTTCTTTTTTCTTTTTCTTTCTTTTTCTCCCCGTCCTGGGGCCAGCATGGTCTGCAGGGTGCCGCCGCCGTGGCTTGTCGTGTGCAACGGTCGATCCTGTCTGGTCTATAGGAGCGGTCTCAGCTGATGGCGTCTGCAATCTGCCAGCTAGGTAGGGTATGATCTCTTGTCCACGGCACGCACGGGTGGGTGTAGGTGCATATGTAGAGAGGGTGGAGGGTGAAGGGTGGAGGGGGGGGGGAGGGAGGCTGGCAAGCCACACGGAGCAAAACGGGTGAAGTGACGGCGTCCTCCGTGGAAATGTGAGGCTCACATCCCACGCCGATGTCGTTTTTCTTGTCTCGGAAGCCGGCAGCTTCCCCCCCTCCCCCTTTTTCCTCCAGGAGAGCTGAGCTGAGCCGGGGTGGTGCTATGTCGAGCGGGAGGAGTTGGGCTGCTGGGGAAGGTTGTGCCGTGTGGGCTGGGCTGCAGTGATGCCCAACCTCCCAGCCACTCAAGCCACTCGGTCTGTTTCTCGTTCTCTCTGGAACAAGAAAGAGGGAAAAGGGTGGGGGAGAGATAGAGAAGAGAGAAGGAGGTGGGCGTGGACACGAGAATTGTTGCCCACACACTCACCATACACACACGGTGACAGTCTCATCTGACAGTGCTTACATCTCTCTCTGTCTCGATCTAATGTTGCCGTTCGAGTACCGAAGATTGATGACTGATTCACAGATCTCTGTCATTATTGTTTGTTTTGCCACCTTCATACTGTCTTGCCACTATTCTTTTACCCCCCCCCCCCTCTTACCACCCCACCACCACCACCACCTCCTCCTCCTCCTCCTCCTCCCACTGCAGCCATTGCAGCCACTACAAGGATCACCACCACCACCAACGCTACCACGGCATTTTCTTGCCCCACCACCGCAACCACCCACTGCTACTCTGGTATACAAATACCTAAGACACTAAAAAAAGAAAGAGAGGAAAAGAACTCAGACAGTCATCATCATCATTAATGTGCAGATGTAGCTGAAGAAAAGCTCTGTGCGCAGAAGAAAAGATCACCTGTACTAGCCCAGCGCTCAGTACCGACATCCATGCAAGCCAGTAGTCAGTCAAGTCAATCCATGGCCGCCCAACACGTATTTGGCCCCATCCACACAGTCCTTGACCGGTCGTCTCCAGAAAGCAACACTTTGATCCCAGGTTCAGTACCATCCGGACCCAGACAGGGACCTCTCTCTCTCTCTCTCTCTCTCTCTCTCTCTCTCTACATGCATATTTCATGCCCTGCCACGTCGCTTGTCCCCGCCACTTGGCACCTGACCAACAACCCCCCTCCTCCCCCTCTGGATTCCTCTTGCCTGTCTGTCACCTTTGTCGGGTTTTGTGTGGGAATATATTTTTTTTATATTTTTTATTTAATTTTTTATTACGTGCGGGGAACCTCGTTCTTGGACTGGACCCGGAGAGGTGCCAGCCGTTTTTCTTCTTTCTCCTCCTCTCCCCCCCCCTCTCTCCCCTCCCCTCCCCTTATCCTTTCCTCTCTCTGGCTAACGCGATAAAACATGCAAAAAAAAAAGAAAGAAAAAAAAAACCAAGAAAAAAAAATTTCTGCCTCCCCCTCCCCTCTCCTCCCCCTTCCCCTCCCGCCCCCACTTCACCCCCAAAAATGACATGTGACAGAGGGTGTAAATTAAGGTGTATACACAGTATACAACAACAGTACGGAAACAGACACCCAACCTCGTATTTGTTTTGGAGCAGCAGACAGGTGATGATTGGTTATGAAGTTTGTTTTCTTTTGGGTCCCGTCGGCTTTGCGTGGTCAAGCGCGCAAAGTCTCGCAGTTTGTTGGGGGAGACCATGTTCTCTCTCTTGGTAGTGCATGTGAATGTGTGAGGGGAAAAGCGTGTGCTCAAGAGACCAATCAGATTCCACCACAGCAGGGTCACGCCATGTAAAAGAAGGGGGCACCGTGACGACATTTTGTTGACTTGTGTAGTAATTATGGTTTTGAACGCCCCAGGCTGGCCTGTTACATGCAGCCAAGACCTTGTTTACCGTCCTGGGAGGGGGCCCCAGAATTTACCGTCAACAACCGCAGCGCCTAAACACGCACAGAGAGAGAGAGAGAAGGAGAGAGAAGGAGAGAGGGAGAAGGGAGAGGGGGGGAATTGGAAGCTACCCAGGCACGCCAGGCTACCCATTTGCTCTCTGTCTGCGACTTGCCGCTTTCGTGTAGCCGACTTTCCACAAACCCACTCATTCATTCTCCTCCTCCTCTTCCATATGATACGACACGGGCACCAGACCATTTCCCTTTCTCTCTCTTCCCCCTTCTCAACGATACTCCCCTAGCATCCTTGACTTCAACTTCAGGGATGAGCTCCTCTGCCGATCTTCCTGCCGCGGACGCCACCTTGCGCCAGCGTGTTGCCGCGGCCTCGTCTGAAGTCGCGCCGCCTTCTCCTTCTCCTGACAAAGATGCCCGGCCTGCCCAGCATGGTGACACTACTGCAAAGTCGAGCAAGACCTATGGTCGCACCCCAGATGGCACAGGTACTTCATGAATCCCTTTTCCTCCTCTTCTTCCTCCTCCTCCTCCTCGGGGCGCGCGAGAATAGTCACGACTGACCATTGTTCTGTGGGTTGGGGGGTTGGGGTGCAAATAACCCACCACGACCACCACGACCACCACCACGGCCACCTCTACCATAGTCTTTATTGTCCCGACCACCCATGACATGGTCTCCCAGCTCTTTGACCCTCGGGAGCCAAAGAACCTGTCCGACGCCATCGTGCTCGCCATCCTCGTCCTGCATGCCCTGGTAGCCTATCTGCTGCCGGCCGACCTGCGAAAGCCCGTCGTCGCCGCCGTCTTCATCTTCTGGAGGGCTTCTTATAATGTGGGCATCGGCGTCCTCCTCCAGCAGCAGTCCCATAGCAGGCTGATGGTGGCATGGGCCAGGCGCTGGAGGCTCTTCGTGGACCCCTCGGCCGGCGAGAACCCGCGCCCGGCCCTGTACCGCTTTCTCAGGCACGAGCTCGAGGCCAAGATCCCCGAGGACTACAGCTTCGACCAGGCCCCGCTCGAGTACAACACCTGGCTGGTCTTCCGCAGGCTCGTCGACCTGATCCTCATGTGCGACTTCGTCTCGTACTGCCTCTTCGCCGTCGTCTGTGCCCACGTCCCCGACGGCGAGACCCCGCTGCTGTTCCTGTGCCGCTGGTCCGTCGGCATCGCCCTCTTCCTCTTCAACCTCTGGGTCAAGCTCGATGCCCACCGCGTCGTCAAGGACTACGCCTGGTACTGGGGTGACTTCTTCTACCTGATCGACCAGGAGCTGACCTTTGACGGCGTCTTCGAGTGCGCCCCCCACCCCATGTACTCCATCGGCTACGCCGGCTACTACGGCATCAGCGCCATGGCCGCCAGCTACGAGGTCCTCTTCATCTCCATCGCCGCCCACCTGGCCCAGCTCGCCTTCCTGGTCGTCGTCGAGAACCCCCATATCGACAAGACCTATAATCCACCCCCGCCCAGGTCTCGCTCCGCAGGCGCACCCCGCGACGATCCCTCCGAGCCTGTCGATGATGTGTCGAGGGAGGCATTGGCACCTGTGCACAATATCCTGGGCCTCGGAAATATTGACCTGTTCCGCTCCACCGACTACTCTGTGTACGTGATTTATATCTTTTCCCCTCACCCTCACCCTCCCCCTCCTTTTTTTTTAAAAAAAAAAAAAACCCCCCCCCACCCCCCGCCCCCCCCCCCCCCACACGCAACAACGCCAAGCACAGACCCACGCCAGTCTCCCGCACGC